>JANBPU010000197.1:0-30297 GCA_027575805.1 Mycoemilia scoparia | reverse complement strand
AACCAAAGTCTGATGTTGTTGACCAATATTACATTCCGAGGAAATGTATCTTTTTCAATACTAGTTGGGAAAATATTTCACTTATTTTTCCGTGTTATTATATTCAATCTAAAACCCATCAAACTAATATAGCCAATCAAAACAAACACACAAACAAAAAAGTATAGTTCTGAACCTAAGAACACTACATCTCTTCTTGAAAGTATGGTTAACACACTTAGATGCACAAGATGTCGCACAATAATGGTTATTTTAACTGACCGTCCATTGGAAATTACATGTCCAAGATGTAATGGAACTGATATCATCAGTGTAAGAATCAATATTTTAATAACCCCAAAAATGTGCAAATCAAATATTACATTGTATTATTATTATTATTTATAAGCCTGTTTGTTGCTGATTTATAATTTAATGTTTTTTTAATCATTTTAGGACAGAAGAAATACTTTAAATATTAATAATACTACTAGTGCTAGTAACAACAATGCTAGAAATATCCTCGATGATTCTGATGATCGCAGTCTCCGCCACTATCGTCGTCGTCATCGCCATCGTCTTCACCGTCATGGAGATGGTACAGACACTTCCCAACAGATTAGTTTACACATATTCGATGGCACTGAGGATGGGGATAGTAGATTTCAAGGAACTATTGATATTCCTGGGCTTCGGGTTAATGCTTATGGTGGACACGGACCGACCACCACTACTATTGACGATGGCCTTGGAACAAGAAGCAGTAGGGGAAGTAGAAGAAGAGAAAGAATTAGTGACAGTGAAAATAACAATAATAATAACAATAATGGTGTAAACAATCCTACACCCGTTAATATGCATTCAGCTGATCGATATGGTCCTAGCCAAGCACAAAACATTAGAACTAACCGTGATCAGAATAGTGAGGTTAGACAAGACACTGATCTAAGAGGAATTCACAGGGTTCCATATGGAAGAAGAGGACCTATTAATTCCAATAATCTTCCTGCTGCTGCTGCTGCTGCTGCTAATACTACTACCACTACGACTGGCAATAGTTTTGGAGGAATAGAAGGAGAAAGAATATATAATCTACCTGAAAATATATTTTACTCTAATGCCAACATCAACAGATATAATGATGACAATAATAATAATAATAATAATAATAATAATACATTTGGAAGCGGGATAAGAAATCGTACTCTTGTAAATGCTCCGGAATTAGGGCTTGGGACAGTAAGAGGAGGCCATAGTCAAACTGAAGACATATATAATACAGGCGGATTTAGAAGTAGGAGAAATAGCCAAAACGAATCATTGTTTAGTACTGACAATGCAAGCGATAATGATGTAGCCGAAACTAGAGAAAGAAGAGGTGGTGGTAGTGATACTACTGGAAATGGTAATGACGAAAATATATTCGAAGCTTCAGAAAGAGATAGGCCAACTAGAAACATTGTTGAATCTGGAAATGGCAATGGCAATGATGACCAGTTTGGTATATTTGCAATTGGCGATTTTGTTCCAGATGATCAAATCCCAAATGTTATTGATCGCCTTATCCAAATGGGATTTGAGTAAGAATCGGATACATTTCTTTACATATTTTTATGTTGAAGCTATAGCTAACATTCTATTTTATTGTAGTAGGGCACGCGGCGCAGACCCAGCTAGTAATCATGCAATGCAGAATATCCCAAGACGCAATATTATGGCTCAAGAAGTTTGTAAGTCCAGTGATCATACTTTCCAGGCTTTTAAATAGCTGGCTGACTGTTACTAACTATTTGGTTTTTTAGGTAAGGATTATAGGTGTCCCATATGTTTAGATGAGTACGAAGTAGATGACATTGTAATATGTTTACAATGTACACATACTCTTCATGAAAGTTGTGGTATCAGATGGCTAAATGAGAGTGGAGTTTGTCCTATATGGTAAGTAATTTTGCATACTATATAAAAGTTGGCTTTATATCTTAGTAATTGCTAAGCTAACAACATTTATCTTTTGGTGGCTGTAATAGTCGAAAAGTTGTCGAAATAACTACTGTTCAAAATAATAGCAATAGAGGGTCTACAAATCGCCCTCCCCAACGACAGTATGAACCAACTCGGGCACAACAACCCACAACATCTCAAAATAACACTTCTAATAATCCACCAACTCGAAGAAATAGAGATCGAAGATCTAGCGGTAGTCGTGGGCTAATACAGGGATATCCAAGGATATTTGAAGAGCCTAGAGATAATCTATACAACTAGTTTGCCTTTATTATTTTTCATTTATAATAGAGAACAAAAATCACTACAATATTTTAGCATTTTAACCTGTTTATTTATAGTATAAACATTTAGAACATGAGAGAATATCTCACCACTATGGAAAGAATAAGCCGTAAGCGCTAAACTAGTTGTTAACCCCCGTTTGCTTAACATTATTTTATTTTTTAAGGCTAACTCTCCCTTACTCTTTAAAAATAAATAAAAATAAAATCTTTTGCTCCATCTGTGTGGCAGGATTCCATTAGTGACCAGGCATGAAATAGACAAAAATGACCCCTCAGATTTTGGCTCAATAATCAGACAATCCATATGCAACTTCTGGGGACCCATTTTGCCTAAAGTATTGCTAGCTTCGGCCATCTAATCAAATACCCTTGTTGTTCGCTCAAAAAAAATCCAAATTTTTATTTGTTTGACAAAAAAGGTTTTATCACAAAGTTAATTTTGAACAAGTTTATACAATCTTGCCATTTGAAATAATTGTAAAATCATGGTCTTTGTTGGAGAAAAACAATTGCCCAGTTTTTACAAAATTCAAAAAACAAAAATTGGTCAAAAAGATTTCTTTGTTTTTGCTAAAATATATACCATTATCAATGACCTGCGTATCTATAAATAACAGGGCATTTCCACAAACACAAACATTTTTACTATCTATCTTCATATCAACAACAACAACAACAACAACACAGAACATATTCCACAACCTTTTCTCGCTCACTCACTCGCTTCTTCACATACAGGCACCAAGTTAAATCCACCTTGTCTTCCTTTCTCTACAGTTAGGAACAAAATGGATGACAATCAAGATTCAGGTATGTTTGAGTCGCCAACAGCTCCTGGTTTTTTTGCCCCAGACTCTGGACCCCAAGCTCAGCCTCAAGTTCAGACTCCATTTCATAATGTGGATTGGTCCCTATCTCAGTTTCTGAGTGATATCCAAAATAAGGCTCTTAGTCTATCACAAGAACTACAGCAACTGCAGAATCAGATTTCCGTCAAGACACTAGCTTTATATGGTAATCCAAATCAAAGCCATCTTCTGGACAGCATTAATACTGTATCTTGGTTTTTAGCACAATGGCAGAGTATGTTCCTTTATGTAGCTAACTCTTCTGGTCATCTAAACAACCGACCTACACCCCAAAATTTTGCCTCAGGCACAAATTTAGGGCAGGTTAATCCCTATATGGGTGGATTCATGGGTCACAATATGGGCATGGAGTACCAGCAACCCTGTAGCAAAATTCCTGATGAATATCCAGAACAAATTCAAGAACCCCTTGATCAGGACCAAACTCAGGGCAAAAATCTGACAAAGACTAGGAGGATGGCCAAGCCCATTAGGAAGAGTCCAGATCAACAAGTCCTTGATGAGAGCCAAGCTCAGAGTGATAGGGTGATCAGAGACCAGATTAAGACTAACCTTGAGAATCGTATCAAGGACAAGAAGAGACCACATCAAGAGCTCCTTGGTCAGGACCAAGCTCAGGATGAAAGGCCGACCAAACGCAGTAGGAAGACCAAGTCCAGGAGTCAGGGTTCACTTCAAGAATCCCTTGATCAGGACCAAGCTCAGAATGTGAGCGAGATCGAGACCAGGAGCCCAACCATGAGAATGAGCCTGGTCCAGCCCCAGGGTGAAGAGAGCAAAGCATATGCAACTCTTAGACGTGCCAATGCTCTAGAACTTATGCTATTTTTGGGCCTCAATAATGCAGAGAATGTAATAAAAAAATCACAATGTTCAGTTGTCAGTTGTAGTAATGGTGAGGAAGAACACAATTCCAAAGATGAAGTTTATACTTTCACTGTGAAATCTTGTGTTAGAAATAAACCAGAAATGAAAAGGTTAAATGTTGACCTTGGCGAGGCTTTTAAGAATCAGACAACTTCAAATGAAATTACATTGGAAGGTGATTCAGCTAAAACCATTTTTGACATGATTGTAGTCACACCACGTGGATAATGTAACTTTGTTTAATGACATAGTGGTCTAGCAGGGTGGTATAAGCAACCATTTTATCTTTTTTGTTTGATTTATGCTTTTTTTTCTTTAAATAAATACATATTTTAACAAAAATATTTATATGGTGTGTAAGAGGACTATTTTGGTATAAACACCACTATTATCTAACTTACTTTTTGAACCTACTAAAGAAATGTGGGTCATTTTAATTACTATTTCATTCAATAATTCATGTTTGATTTATGGTTATTTGACATTTATTTTTGTTAATGGATGGAACATTTGTTGTAAATATAGTGGGATTTCAGTTGGAATCAAATGTGTAGTGAATAGAAACAGGTCCTCAGATGTTGGAGCTGATCACAGACGAATTTGGTATGCAATTCCTAGGGATCCATTTGAATTGAAGTCTTCTAAGACTTGGTCAAACTATTATAATATCTTGGGGATAATGCATTTGATCATTTAAAATGAAACCAAGGAAAAGAAGGTGTTAAGATATGGCATGTCTTGTATTGCTTATAAATTTTATTCATCACAATCGGAATCATCATCAACATCACTATCAATATCAGAGTCTGAGTCGCTGTCAGTATTATCACCTGGTCCATAGCCACCATCTCCACAGTCATCTTTTCCTTCATCATAGCATTGCTTAATAAGTTCGGCTGTATCAGCCTCTGTGGGCTCATATGTGCCTTCAGGGTTTTTACTTTCACTGCCGTCACAATCCTCCTCATCAATATTGTTGTCTCCTGATGCCTGAATTGGAGAGCAGTGTATTTGACCAGTTGTTGTGTCAATGCACTTGGTACCACTGGGACAGTTCATCTCAATAAATCTATCGTTTTGACACAAAAGGAATGCAGTGTTGTCGGCTCCTGTGTTAGCACAACCTTTATAACCTTCACCCTGGGTGGTACAGCATTCGTCCTTCTTAAATGTATTGGAAGCTCCAAGAGTACTGAACACATAAAGACTGATGTTGAAGAGACCGAGGATAGAGAGCTTGAACATTTTGTATAGTATTGTATGTATGCTTCGAAATGAGCGGATGGAAGCACTTGTGAAGGAAGTAAGTAGATGAGAAGAATTATTGTGATAGTAGTGATAATGTTTAGATATTGTGTCTTGGTGCCATACCTTTTTATACCATTTCAAGAGCTGCTTAAGCCATTGTGAATTCAGGCTGACAACTAAATTAATTCAAGCAGGTCCTGCAGTAGTTCACATTTCTTTTTGAACTTTTTGCAGACAGAGAAAACCCCAAGGCTCCTACACCATTTCTTAGCCACCAAACGTGGGATCTTGCTTCTAAGTTTTTTGTAGCAATAAAGCCACATCTCATACTCTCTCTCACCTGTTTGTATATGAAAACTTGAGGCTGTCCTTTTGTATTAGCTCTATTACACATACTTGATTGATGAATCCTCCCTTTTTTACGTATTCAAAAGGCAAAGACGTCGCTGAACTTGCCAAGCATAGGCTGTTATATGGCCATAGTCTCCACAAAGATCCACACTTTTTCATTACTGATGAAATCCTTCTATTATTATCACTAGCTCCCAATTCATTGCTTAGAAAAGCATGTACTACAAAGGCATCTTTAAATACAAGGGCTGCTTTGCCATATCCAATTGTTTGTCTCAATCTCAGTGGCTAAATTAGTGGCATATTGGTTCTATATTTTGTAATACTTTATATCAAACAAAAGCCAAAGTGACTTTACAAAGGCAAGAACATACTAAACGTGGCGGTATCTATAAGGATAAGCTTCATACAATCCAAGATTATGCTGCATAACATCCAACCAAGAGATAAAAGTGCTATTCACCAACTTCATAATAAGCCAATATATGGCACCAACTTTACCAAAGAAGCCCTCTCCCAAAACAATCACACAAAGGGATACAAAACATCATATGTTTAATCTATAGGGATCTCTATATCCAGTTCAAAAATCTCGGTCAACTCACCTTTCAACAACTGACCCAAGGATTGGCCCAGTCGGTATATCTGCAGAACCAAGCATCATGATCGACATCATAGTCATACACCTCTCTGGGCCACTACTAACTGGCAATGACACCCAAATCTGTTTATTGGGTGGCTGTTTATTCAATACATATACTCCAGCCCCAGTGTTACCAGTTCTAAGCGCCAGCACACCCTGTGAATACTCAATATCAAATTCTTTGTTATCAACCATCTGGTCGCCCAAATCTTTCAGATACCCGGTCAATGATCCAAAGGCCTGGCTTGATAGTTTTTCATGTTTCATTTCGTCGAGTTCAATCATTCTATATTTTTGGAATCTGGTGACTGTTGTGGTTTGAAATGATCTGGATGCAATAATAAATAGTGGGTTTGAAATGTGTCTTGAAAATGTTGAATAGGTTTGGTTTGGATTTTTTTGCAGAGGCTTTGCTCATTGACCTTGCTATCACTGTTCCCATTGCTGGTATAGATTGTTGCGATGATATTGTTGTTGGTGTATTCGGTTTGAGAGATTTTTGAACACTTGTAATGCAAGACAAAATTATGGTAGTAGATCGGCCCATGGTGATAAATTCTATAGTGTATATATACATATAGGATACAGACAATATTAGAGAATTGATGCATATTAGTGATGTTTAAAACAAATTTGAGGGAAAATGGAAATACAACGAATATATATATATCTTGTGAGATTTGACTAGTGATCAAATGCAAAGAAGGAAGGAAGAAATGAATCCTTGGATCTTGGTCCAATCACCAGCCATTTTATATGCAACTCCCAGGAACCCATTTTGCCTATGGCTTTGTGAACTTTGGCCAATTAAATAAATTGGTTAATAGTTTGATTTAACAGGTTACAATAATATTTGATTATAATTCTGTATCCAAAATAAGCTTTTGTTCCTCCTTATAAAAAATCATGTAATTATAATTCAATGACGATGTATGCTATTATTAATATTTTATCGTGGCATTTTTTCTATACATTTTTCAGTATAATGATAGTATAAGTATCTGATGGCAAGCTTTTATTTTGAACCAAATCCAAAATAAACAGAAATAGCAAGCCTTTATCAGGTTTTGTTCCAAACACATAGAACACCTTATATGCGGCTTATAGGGAATCCAATATTATTGTCTGAGGTCTTGTGAAATTTGATTTTTTAAACCTCAAAAAGACTTGACAAACCCTCCTCTCCTTATAAAATATACAACCTTATACTGAATCACAAACATAGAGAGAAGGATTAATAATACGCTCATTACACCACCAAGTACTTTTGTATTATCATAATGATTATAATAATAATAATAATAATAATAAGGGATTTAGATAACTATTTTTGAAGGGTGGTCACTAATTGTTAATAAACCGAGGTCACCTCTCCTATAATCATTGGCCACAAAAATGTAACCTTCAAACAATATTACACCCATATGTTTTAGGAGGGGGAAGGAGCAGGAGAGAGAGAGAGAGAGGGTTTAGCCGAAATTTCCTGTACCGCAGCAGCAGCAGCAATAATAATAAGAATGGTGTATCGTCCCATGGTCATCAGCCACTTTTTTTTGTGAGTTAATAAATGCAGACAGTTGATTAAATATCCAACTCAGGAGAATATATATGTGGGGATGTGGATGATGCATTAATACAAAAGATAAAGAATAGTCATTTAATCAGCTGAGCTCCATAAAGTAGACACACATTAACATTATCTCATCTCATTATATCATCAATGTTTGTATATTTATAAGTATTATGATAACACCCAGACAAACAAACAAACAAAGGAAGGAAGGAAGGAAGATTCAAAATCCTATTTAATTGAGCCGAAATATGTATAATGTAATATGTATACGTGGTAATGCCAAGTTAAGCCAAGACCGAAAAAAAAGAATAATGATGTTAGTTATGTCAATAATGGCAGATAAGCCTTATGGCATAAGAGACAAAGTTTCAGAAGATAACTGCACCAAAGTGTGTTTGGTAAGAATAGATGAGTACAGTATCTGGGGTATAATAAGACCTGTATGCTATTGATATTGCGGTCTTTTTCTCCACAGATCTTAATTGATTGCTAAAGTGTTCTTGGGACTCTCTATGCCATTGCCGATACTAGCATATATTAAAAAGAGGGGAGAGAAAGATCTTAACACATTGCCCTTTTATATGTTTAAATATAGACACTGAACACACATTGGAGTCATTATAAATCTCGGCAATACTACTAACACCACATTAGTCTAGTCTAGTCTAGTAAACCAAGAATAGAATAGAATATAGACACTCCTTTTGATATTACTGCTCTTTTTCTTATCTTAGCCCGATTCACATTCAAATACATCCCATTGAGTTGTTCTGAACAGACGTTTCTTAAACATGTTATCGGCTAACCACCATAATGCGTGTATGTGTGTGCGTATGCCGATGTTTTACTGCACTCCTACTACTTCTACTGCTTAAAGAGATGGGCATGGCATAATCATCATCGGCCCGGAGCACTAATGCTATTATCCAAACCCCTACATGAACACGCAACACAATGTGCGTGCTTTTTTGGAGCTCCGAGTAGAATTGGTTTGGGCAGAGTAGAGAATTATGAAGCTTGGCCACCAAGCCAGCACCAAAGCCCTCCCCACAGTGAGCAGCGGATTCTTAGGATTATTGTAGTAATGACACCAGGTAATAAATGGATTCTCCATTAAGCAAAGACGATGCTTGTATGCGATTTGGTGCTGTGCTGCAGTATTAGTATTTCCGATGATCCTTGTCTGATTGGTTGTGGCGGATCATCATTGCGATTCACATAGGCACGGCAATAGATCTAGCAGCAGAGACTTTAGTACTACTAAGACCGGTGTTTGAACTCATTTCGCATATGCATTCTAGGCGGCCAATAACTATGCCCAAGTTCTCAATATGAATAAATGTCCGTCATAGTTGTGATGGTGTGGGCCACTATCGTCGTCGTCGTCGTCGTCTCTGGCCCTTTAAAACCATGCAAACTTGGCCTGTAGGAATAGAGACTCAAAAAGAACATATCTGAAGGAGACCGGTCACAGTGGCCAGTCAGATCGAGAAATGAAGAGAGAGAGAGAGAGAAAAAAAAAATACGCGCGTTTTAATTATTCAATAGGAATAGAGATAGAGGGGAGAATTGGTAATACCGAAATTGTTCCAAATATCCACTACTGCTGCTGTTGCTGCTAGCATTAGTATTTTTATACTAAGTATTTGTAAAACGCCATTTGTAATTGGATAGATATCCTTTCTGGCTTTCCTTCGAAAAAGCATGAAAATCTCTCTTCAGTTGGGCGTAGCAGCTAGTAGTGACCGGCCCAATGGTCATGCTGATTGGCAGGAGAGTCGTGAGAATCCCATTGGCCATTATAAATCAGTCTTCCACCACCAGTGAGAGTACTCTGCTGCTCCTGGCAAAAGGATATTTGATACACTCATAAAAAAGAGAGGGAATCGAGGCGGCAAGTTTCGATAAGGCCACGTCAAGTTAGTCAGGCAACTAGCAGATCAACATTTTACATGGCCGACTAGCTGCGTGTATGTATATCGGAAAAAACCTCCATCAGGCAAGTCACCAGGAAACAAAACGGCATCTCTCCACATTTTGTTTGTAATTAAAAGCTCCGCGTGGCCAGACAGGATGAGGTGGTTGTGGTGGCGGCAGCAGCAGCAGCAGCAGCAAGGGTATTCGTCTGTATCTGCAGCATACCATAGTGCTGTATAATGGGGGAGGGGAGGGGAGGTTGGAGATGGGCAGAGTGTGAAAATCGGTATGATCAAAGAGCCCACGCCGTCTCCATGAGAAGCTGCATTGGATCTGGCAGAATAATCGCAGTAGAGTAGGGCAGTATCTCTGCTGTTGCCATAACAGTTTTTGGTTGCAACTGCGATCCAGGGTACACATACACGCAGATACAGATACAGATACACAGACACCTGGTGATGCTTAAATTGAAATACTGGCTGACCTCGGCGTGACTCCACAAATCATGCAGCTCATTCTATGTCGCGCTTCTGCCGCAAGGATTACACAAGGGTAAAGAGCTCCTCTTTTACCATTATCTGTTAAATTGCAAACGCAGGGCGTGTGTGTGTGTGTGTGAATTCAGACAAAAGGCAAAGAAGATAGATTCTCGAGTAATCCGCTTTATTTGTAATATGGCAGGCTCCCCATCAAAAGTGCGTCAGATTGTGCCCTCATACATCTCCCGCAAATCTGACCTGTAAGCAGCCCTCAACCTCAGGCTGGTATCGGAGAGGCTGTTCTGGCACGCCTTTGGAGGAGATTCTGCCACATACGTGTGTTTGTGATCGCAATAACAAATCTGTCTAGCCTGCTCTGCCCTGTCACACCGAGCTAGCCACCCATCACACAGACACACCACAAGCCGAGCTTGTTTCAATCTTGTGGCATCAAATGGGTATCCGGCCATCACCAGCAAAAGTTAAAGACGATGAGGATAGATGATAATGATGATGGGCAGGGCACGAGACTTGAGTGATCTGGGTTTGTGCGTGCCTATTGGCTGTCATCGGACCCTCGCTTTGAACCTTCTCTTTAAAAAACAGGATGAGGAGGTCGGAGTGGTTGTCCTGGCATCAGTGGTAAAACAGCATCAGCAGCCATGGCGCATATGGATCATAATTTTTGAAGGGCGAATGGTTATAGGGGCAAACACAGCCAAATGTGTGACTCTACAGCCCTTCAAAAATAATAACTCGTATACACGCCTGGGTCCTTATGAGTTGGTGACTACTGACTTTCACAAGACAACGAGCTGTGTTTATCACCAGCATTAAACAAAAACGATGATGCTATTCCCTGGTTCTGGCTGATATACACATGAGTGCGCATATACCAGCGGCCAAGCTATCACCATTATTGGTCCATAATCGGCTTTTCCATTCCCTGAATTGGTAAAAAAATTGCCGATAAGCCAGGAAGCAGCCATTTTCCCCTTTATTTTTCTTTTTCCTCAGGTGCGCCTGTCACTGGCTCTCCCCCCTCCCAAGTTTGGCTGGTCGGATATAAGTATGGAAGAAGGAGTGGAAGAGGGATGACTGCCCGAATGACTGAAACCACGAATCGGCTGTTGTTCCTCCTGATAGCGATAGCTGATTCACTGTTACCAGGATAGCCGGTCAGTGTCTGTGCCAGTTGTTAGGCTAAATTGTATTTTTGGCATTCTCCCTGCCGCTTGTTGTATACTGTCAATACTATAATGATACACGCGCACATGCCTGCGCGCACAAACATATCGCCATCACCAGAAGCACGGGCTCTAAGTATTGGATTGCAATTTTGTTTGGCCCGGGATTTCTCTCCCTGTCACTCACTCATTCTCTCACACCCGCTTTAAACAGTAGCTCTCTTCCGTTTATCAATGTCTCTCTGCTATGCGCTTAATGATATTATCGCGGTCAGAGTGTACTTAATTTTTCTTTCTCGGTTCTTTACCCCTCCCCCTTCACACGCTCGTATTTTCTCTTCATCACGCATTTAACATGCTGTGGTCTTGGCTGACATGCTACCAGCCATCAAACTGACTTTAAGAAAAGCAGATACATTCATTATTCTTCCCTCGTTTTTTATATAACCTACCCCCCTTCCTCTCCTCTTCTCGCGCTTTTCTCTTGTTCAATTCCTCCACACCCACTTTATTTATCTGTCTGTCTATCTGTCCATTCTTCACCTTTTCTTTCTTTTACACACACATATTCATTGTGCATTCTGTATAATTCAAACTTTCTTGTTTGTTTCTTCCTGATATTCTGTTTGGTTGCTGCTTGTTTACATTACATTCACCAGTCAACACACACGCACACATATATATCCACATAGAGACAGGTGTGCACCACCACCACCACCACCACTACCACGGTAGCAGCACCAATAGTAGTGCAACACTTGCTTGTTGTAACATTCCAAAGTAATCCAGCAACAAGGGGTTTCATATTTCTGGAAGCTCTTTTCGCTTTCAATCCAACTAAACTACTGCTATCACTACCGGGAATACACACCAGCAATTCCAACTACTCACACACACGCAAAATTATATATACACACACCAAGACATCATCCTTGTACTTGTAATTGCCTTTTAAATCATTGACTGTTGTATTCGTATATATCTTCTTGGCTTCCCCATCATCATCATCATCAACAACAACTCTTTGAGCAATTTTAGTATAAGCTTTATTATTCAGTCACACACACATACATACATACAATAGCACAATTACACAATAATGATAACTGTCCCTGTCCTCCAGCCTGATCCGTTGGTCGTTTCAACTTTGGCTGATCCCAACAACTGTAACAAATTGGCGGCCGCAGTATCAGCTGCCACTACTGGCCAGTCGGCATCACCATCATCAGGAAATACCGATGCTACAGTTACTGCTTCTCCCAATGGTGCTAATATTAATAACAACATTTCGGATGCTTCGGCAAGAAAGTTGACTGAGCGACAGCGGTTAATGTATCCTGGTCTTGAAAGATATGATATTTTTGAAAAACTTGGCGAGTAAGTATTGTTAGTATTATATTCGGATCATCTATATCCCTGTCTTCCCATTTCCATTCATTCATCCATCCATTATCCCTTGGTGGTAGTGTGTTTGAACAAAAAAAAGTTGGAACCCCAATTCCCTTGATATCACAGTATCTCCTACCTAATCCCTTATCTAATAAACAAAAATGGTTATCTGGATATGACTTCTTCTTTTGGATCTTTCCCACACACCCCTCCCCCCATATTTTTGTTTGTTTTTCTCAGAAGATATACCATTGAAATCAATCCCCCCTCCCCTCCTTACCTCTCTCCCTACCTTCTGAGCTTTTTTTGGCACTACCACAAAAACAGCTACTACTGCTTCCCCCATGCTATATCGGCAGTGACCTTGATTCGATTTCTTTTTCCAATTCCATATCCTCCTCCTCCCTTCCGGCCTACACAGCTACTACAAATACTGTTGTCTTCTTTTTCCTGGTAAACCGATCCCGTTCATACTTTTACCGCATCTTTTTAAATCCACATCCCCAATATACGTACATACACATGTATGGAAGTGAGAGTATATTAACGGGAATAAGTGTGCGTTATAGTATGGGGGTTTCCTTGCTTTTCACCACCATGCCTCTCTCTATCCCTTTACTTCTTGACCACTCGGAGGTTTACTATTCTGATTTGCATAACCCCAAACCTGTGATACTCACACACCTCACCAAAAAAAAGCTTCCTAATTAATCCATTACACATATAAATCTATCTATAGTAGTCTAACACCAGCAATTCTTAATTGATCTCAAATTCTAACATTCATTTTTTCTTGTGTTTGTGCGTGTGCGTGTGTGTGTATAGTGGTGCATTTAGTACAGTTCATCGGGCTAGGCTAAACAAAAATAACATTAATACTTCCGCAGTCACTGGCAACAACGGTTCCCGACATGCTGCACAGTGGTTTTCAGAAAAGTTTCTCCAAACCGCCAATAACCAAAAAACAACACCGCATAATCCCTTCTATTACCACCATAATAATGATAACCAAAATGCTAACAGCAACGACAACATGTTTGATAAGGATGTGGCAATCAAGATTGTAAGAAGAGCAGAAATGACGACAAACCAGCAAGCCAACATCTACAAAGAAGTAACAATAATGCGTATGCTACATCAGGATGTCCCACGGGTGGTAAAGCTGCTGGACTT
Source organism: Mycoemilia scoparia (assembly GCA_027575805.1). Taxonomy (NCBI): domain Eukaryota; kingdom Fungi; phylum Kickxellomycota; class Kickxellomycetes; order Kickxellales; family Kickxellaceae; genus Mycoemilia; species Mycoemilia scoparia. Next base: position 16,331 of record JANBPU010000197.1, on the reverse strand, counting down.
TATCGAGACCCCAAACTACTTCTATCTTGTTCTCGAGTGTGTCAGCGGGGGAGAGCTGTTCAACAGAATCGTAGACCTGACGTATTTTTCAGAAGACCTGTCACGTCACGTTATCATTCAGGTAGCAGAAGCTGTGCGTCATTTACATGCAAAGGGCATTGTCCATCGTGATATCAAACCAGAGAACATTTTGTTTGAGTCGATACCCTTCCAACCAAACCCTGCGGGTCACGTGGAGCCTAAACGGGCCGGCGATGAGGAGGGCAAAAAGCTTGAGGGCCAGTTTATTCACGGAGTCGGCGGGGGCGGAATTGGTCAAGTCAAGCTGGCTGATTTTGGGTTAAGCAAGGTTGTTCATGGCTTGGGAACATCGACGCCCTGCGGTACGGTGGGGTATGCGGCGCCTGAGGTTGTCAGGGATGAATTGTACACCAAGGCGGTGGATATGTGGGCCATGGGTTGTGTGCTGTATACTATGCTGTGTGGGTTCCCGCCATTCTATGATGAGGATGTCCATACCCTGACCCGCAAAGTGGCCAAAGGCGAGTACAGCTTTCTGTCGCCCTGGTGGGATGATATTTCTCCAATGGCTCGGGATTTGGTTTCCCACCTTTTGACACTTGACCCCCGAAAAAGATACACAATCGATGACTTTTTCAGACATCCTTGGATTCAAGGCAGCGTCGCCGTCGTCGCCACTAATGCGCATTACCCATCGTCTCATAAGCGTGGCATTGCGAGTGGTTTACTGCAGCCATTGGCTCCATTTCGAGTCGACAGTCCAACAGCAAAATCACAAGGTCACCACCACCACCATCATCATCAGCAGCAGCAAATGATGGGTTCGTTGCCAGCAACACCATCAGTTGACATGAAAGAGTGTTTCAACCTATCGTTTGCAGTCCGGAGGCTTGAAATAAATGCCACGGCACGTAAACAGTACATGCAAACGCCTCTATGGGAAACTGCCTTTGGACAGGCCGACGATTATGGATTTGACACCTATGTTGCGAGATATCCGGACTCATCTTCTCAGCCTCACCACCAACAATATCTTGAACAATCATCATCATCCTATGCATCCTCATCAATGCTGACCACAACGACGGGGGGAGGAGGAGGTTATGATGATAATTCAGCTAGCAGCGGAAGCAGGAGTGCATTCATTCGTGGATATCATCATGGGGAGCACAGCCATTATCAGCAGCCCGATGGTGGTTATGACGGAGACAAAACACCGGCAGCATCAGCCGCAATGCCGCTTTCTCCACCACTGAGCGCAGTGCCAAACGCAGATCAATACAAGAACCACCGCAGTATGCGCCACCACTATTATTACGGACAGCAACAGCAGGACCAAGCACATTCAATGTCATCTTCAACCGTAGTCCCATCGTCGATAGAATCCAATGCATGCAGTTCTATTTCCAAATCAATTGCCCAGAATCGCAAAGATTATTACAACCAATATGATCATCCACAACAACAACAACAACAACAGCAGCAGCAGCAGCAGCAGCAATCGCGAGGGATCCCCTTTTCAAGTGACTATGATGAGGAGCAGCACCAACATTATCAACAGGAGAAGCCGGATAAAATAAGGCAAGTAATGGGATGGCATCCATTTGCCAACTATATAAATAATCCTTATATTGCTGCTGGTGGTGATGGCCAGTTGTTGATGATGAGTGGTGGGGCTTCTTCAGCAATGGATTTTGCTATTATGGAAAGAGAAGAAGCAGAGTCAGACTGGCATTACCTAAACACCAGACTGAACAAACAATCTTGTAATAACAATAAATCCCAACCCATCCCCCAATCTACAACAAATACTGCTGCTGCTGCTGCTGTTCCAACATCTAAAAACAACAACAATAATAACAATAATGTATTGTGCTCATTTTCTAATCAACAGCAATCTGTCGTTGCTCCTATCCCAATAACCACAACCACAGTCACAACACCTACTTCGGGTACAAGCAAAAGCACTTCTGCAGCTGCGGCTGCTCATCAAGACCACGACGAGAATAATCGTAGCAGCAAAAGAGGGATTTCCCAGGAAAATGATAATGGCCAATTGTTCCGTGCCTACATCGAATCGACCAGGACCGGCCAGCAACATTGCCACGGCCCACCACCATTACCACAGCCACAGCTTCCTTTACATCAACAAATGTGCTCAAGCATGTCGATTGCAATGTCATCATCCGGCGAATCCACAAGCTCCTTTTGTTCAAACGATCGCAACAATTTTAGCTTGCAGCTTGACCAAGCAACACTGCTCAATCGCCGTCACAGGAACAAACTAAAGGCCACTGCTGATGCTCCTCCTCGTGGCAGAGCTGCAGTTGTTGAGGGCCGTATCAAGTACCAGCCTCAACCCCCCCTCCCCGGTGGCCATGTCCGCTGTAGAAGTCGCCAATACGCACCCATTTCAATTCCAAAGAATCAGGCCATGTACATATCTGATAATGATGATGATGAGTACAGCAATGCTTATAAACCATCGTCATTCCCCTTCTAATTATTAGTTATTAATTGCCATTGTTTTATTTATTTGATCGATCTATTAATTGTTGTGTGTAGCATTTTCTTTTTCTATTCTTTATATTTCAAGTTTCTTTTTGCCTTTTGTATTTGCTTTGCTGTGTCACTCTCACTCTTTTTTATATATTTGTCATATCATAATACTGTAAACTACTCCAATAAACCACCAACAATAGTAAACAACACTGATGAGTGGGTAATAATTTTTGAAGGGTGACCATTTGCTAATCAATTGTAATTGCGTCTATAATTTTTGAAGGGCCAAACTATTGTTATCAATGAAAATATAGGCTTGGCCAGTATGCAAGTTGAAACTGACATACTAGTAAAACTTAGTCCTTCAAAAATTATGATCCATATGTGCTCATAGTTTTATATGCACTTTAATCATGTCATTCTATCATCGCTTTGCAATGTAAGTGGCATCTGTAAATGCACTGGCCTTAGTCGCAAATGGGTATCAAGCTGACTGCCTCCTAAAAAATAGTATTCACCAACTAAACATATAACTCATTTTATGGCTGCGATTCGATAGGGCCGTGATGCTTATATTTCAAATGATGCATCCATAGTAAATTATATAATAATGCTCTATGTAGCACTATTAGAAGTCATTATAAGGTTCAGTTGGAAAATGACGCTTGTTCAGTCTCAAACCTGAAATAACGAATTAATTGAATTTGGAGTCAAAATAAGCAATTGGGTTTAGTCAACCTTTTAAAAAGTACTGCACAATGTGGGTGTCCAAGCCATGTCAATTTTACATTTAGTATTATCCTAATGGGCCATTGATATATTAAAAATTGATAGTGGACATGATATATTTTTACTATTCGCGATATCATTTTTACCATCATCAAAAAGTACCAGTATTGCACCACTGCCATCAAAGTAGATCAAAGGATATGTGGAGGCATCAATATTTATTCATTGCTATCAGCTAACTCATGTGCACATGCAGGTTTGCTTCGCAAGTATAAAATAGGGGGGTTAAAACCTCTATAAACCTATAGACACAAAAATTATTCTTTTATAATCTCATAAACATCTTTCATAGCAACAAGTACGACGACGGGATATAAACATGTTGGGTCTATTTCATGGAGAGGAATTGGAATCGTATTACATTGATGGACTTGAACCTGTAAAGTACCAATTTTGACTGAGGATTTATCTATAAATTCCAAGTAATTTATAGCTCTGTGATTCAAATTGTTTTGAATTACTTTGTATTCATGCCAAAACAAGCATTACAAAGACACAAAGTATAATATGGGTGATTATTTTTGAAGGGTAAAAGTTCACTAGTAAAACTGGACATCTATTTGGCTTTGATAGCCCCTATAATTTTTGGCCACCAAAAGTCACCCTTCAAAAATTATTACCCATATGGCTAAATAAATGTTAGCATTAATCAAGCATGGAATGTAAGAGTTCATTATACTATTTTGATAGGGATTTCATTTAGAATCAAATGTATGGAAGACAGAAATGCATTTTTTCAGGTTCTGGCCCAATTAAAAGGCTCTTTATATGCAGTCCTGAGAGTGCCATTTTCCCTAAAATCACGTGAACTCTGAGCATTTAGCTCCAATATAGCCATCACCATTCAATTTTCTGTATGGGTTACTATACCATACCGGCTGAACTTTATCATGTGTGCCTCCATCATCAAAATCTGCTTTCAATTTACTTGTTTTTCCATTCTTAAACCAAAAACACCAATAAAAAAAATAAATAGGCATGGCCAGCGTTTATGTGCTTGCTGCTATTGCCGAGTAATGAATTTTTCTTTCTAGTCGCTATCTTGATCCATTTCATCGTTGCCATTTCCATCCTTTTTATCATCATTTCCAGCAGCAGTGGGCTTGCGACCAAGAATTTTACGGCCCCATTCAAACACTGATGAATATTTGGGTGAGCTCTCAGCTATATACAATAAATCATTAATTACTCTTCTTCATATCATCATGCCACTACAATCAATATAATAGATACTATGGCTTTACTTGCCTTTAAGCTTGGGTAATCCACAAACAAATTGTTCGATTTGGTTATTCTCGACCCACTCGATGTTGGCCTCAGTTGCCTGTTAAATTACCCCCCCCCCATAATAAACACACAGCGAGAGAAAGAGAGACAGAAATAGAAATATGTGTTAGAATTACTAATTATTTCATTATATTGCCAAAACAACGACAACATAAAAACAATACAGCCAGTTAGATTCATTACCTCATTGGTTGATTTTCCATAAACTCTAATCTTATCATCAAAGCTAACCCACAAATTACCAACCAAATCCCATTCAACATCTCTAGGAATAATAGTAGTCTCATCCTTCTTTTCTTCAGCACTATTATCGTCATTATTCAATCTAATTGTGGAAATTGGCGTCGACGTCAATATATTTTGGGCCTCATCCCATCCAAATATAAATACCACCGGAACACTGTTACCATAGCAATCAATAAAAAAAGCATATGTATGTTTAGTTACCCAGCATAACAAAGCAAATAAGATTTACCCGAATGATTTATAAAAAATATAAATATGTGGTTGGGAGAGGAGACACTTACTATTCAACCAATACAGCCACTAATTTATCATCATTACCACCTGAAGTGCCCGTGATTTTGAGTATAGCAATTTCATCTTGATTTGGGACATTTTGGAGCCCATACCACGCATCAACAATGTTTTTGAAATCCAAAGATTGAACTTGTTTTGTTGGCGATGGCATTTGCCATACTTTGACTGTAGCGTCACCTGCACCTGATAATAAACGAGTAGCAGCAAAGCTAGGTGCACAAACAGTTGTAACAAATCTATTCAACAAAACAACCGGATGATAATTATAAAATTATTTGTATATGAATATATATAGATTTTTATAGATAGTATAAGGATGAGAAAGAAAGAGGGAGAGAGAGAGTAATAATTGGTTTGTGTACTTACGCAGTATGGCCCAAACAATATCCTTCAATATTATATGCATTTGGGTAACGACTAATACGAATTTTTTCATCACGATCAGCAGAAACTATATAGCACCCAATCTTCTCTCCATTGGTGGTGGTGTTCCATGAGAATTCCAGATCAGTTAGAATTGATACATGGCCTAACAAAATTTCGGGTTTACTAATACCAAAACTACCATCATCAGGTGTTGTAGCAGGGTCAGATTTATCATTTTCCTTTAACTGTTGTTGTTGTTGTTGTTGTTGTTGTTGTTGAGATTGTTCATGAATAGTGGTGGTATGGATGGGACTATCAATTTCAAGCCTAAACTTATACGCATCACCAAACTTATCCCCAACAATAACATTTTCAGATACCGAATCAAATATCACAGAATTTATACGTTTTGGTGTCCATGTTTTTGCGGCCAATTTCCAATGATTCTTTGGTGTTACTTCTTCGCTCCTCTCATCACCATCAGTAATGGATGAATTAGAAGAAGAAGAAAAAGAGGAGGAGTAAATGTAGAGTCCTTTGTTTTTTGTACATATAGCCAATAATTTCGAATCACGACTAAATCTTGTTGAAATAATTTCTCCATCTTTTTCATTGATTTTGTTTTTATCATCATTCAGATATGTTACCACTGCAGATGACAATGAAATGGTAGTGGTATCTGCAATTTTGGATTCGAAATCTTTGGGATCAAATGTTGTTGCCAACAATGATGCAGCTCCAAGCGATGATGATGATGATGATGGCTGTTCAACTTTGATTATATGAAAATGATGTCCACTAACAAGCACAACCAAACCACTACCATCATTACTTTCATTTAGGTTGGGATTTGACACAGATGCTGCCAGCTGAGTAAATGGAATAGCCGCTGCCATTATAGTTCTTTTTCTTTTTTCGGTTTGTTTTCGGGTTGGTGGTAATTACTGACTGAGGTAAATTCGACTCTCTATTTATACCGTATAAACAAATAAAGATGTATTGTAGATTTCAATATTTATGAATATGGTTTTTTGTTTATGTTTTTATTTGTTTGTTGGTTTGTTAGTTATGACTGACCTTGATCTACAAACAAGACAACAATCAAAGAAAAAATATATGTTCAAACAGTCAATTATAAACGAAAAAAATCTGGTGGTTTGGAATCTGACGATCATTTTACAAGATATTATGGGAAAATATAATTTATATCTCGCCTTTCCCTTTCACCACACAAACACTTGGTAAACATCTTGTTAGTGTATGTGACTGATTTCAATCTATTCCCTAAGAGTATAAACTGGCTATAAAAAATTCCCCTTCATTACACACAGCTCTTTTTGATGTACTAACCATGGGGTATATTTATTGTTTATCAATAAAAAAGGGGGCAAAAAATTAAAACCTGGACCCCCTATAGATAATAGAAACAATGGAAAAAGAGTATACAAATTGCTTGGTTAGAAAACGACACTAGCGCCTAGTTTTCTTCTCTTGCATAACTCTCACCAAGAGTTTGTTGGCAGTTAAAACATCATCACTGGGGAATATTTCAGAGAGCTTAACAATCGTAGTTCCACGGATTTGACTATACTGGGGATAAGAAACGCCTTTATATTCGTACCCAAGTTTATAAATGATCCCCCCATTTGACTGCTTTGGGTTTGATACAACTATAGTCGGAAATGCTTCAAGGGAACGGCTGTCTTTATCTAGGTGTATTTCAATAAGCTTTTCGTGTTCAAGCGTGTGCAATACCAAAAACTCAATAGTTCTATATAATAGGAGAGAGAGAGAGGGCTGTTATAGGCGTGATTAGATTATATGATTTACAACTAATGTAGCTGTAATATCAGGAAACCGATTGAAGATGATGATCAAGATACTACTACTGTTTCTACTTACCTGGAACTTTTTCCAGGCATAGTCATTAAATAGCCTTTGCTACTAATGTCAGCCAGTTCCGATTTGGTGCTATATTCACCTTGAAATCCAAGCTTGGCAAAAAACTCACAATTGTTTGTCCTATCATCATCATCCTCCTCCTCCTCATCACTATCGCAATAATCAATATTGGGGGTGGCTGGGTGTTTTGAATTATTGTTTTTATCGTCAAGAATAAAGGGAATTCCATAGATCAAAGTGTTCCCCCAATAATAGTGCTTTGTGTAGCATTCGCAAATCTTTGCAATAGTCTTTTCGTAGCTTTTTTCGTCATCGGAATCGCCCTTGGCATATATTTTCAATAGGTTTCTAGCATATGGCTCAAGCTCTGGGCACTTTAGGCGCTTAATAAACTTGTACACCGCATAACTGGCCTCATTTTTCGTTGTCGCTGATGATGACGATGATGCCAACTTGTTCAAATAGTACTTGAATAGAGTCGGCTTGGCCACGTTTATAGGAAATGCTTCGGAAGTCCAATCTCCACGCTCTTCCAATAGCTCGGCCATTTCAGACATGGGCATATTATACATTTGAATCAGCAGTTCGTGCAATTGATCATTATCAATCGGATAGTAAAAGCCCGGGGTTTTGCTAGGGTTCGTTTGAATAAACAGCTTGGCGTCCCATAGAATCTCCAGTGCTTTGACCGCCTTTTCCTCAGCGGTTGCCTCGGTTGTTTCCATGGCCGCGATATAGTCTGGCAACCATGTGTTGAGCTCAACGATACCAGACTCAGGGACCTTGGGAAGCTCAAGATTGTTCATTTTATTGGTGAGTTCATCAACATCATCCTGGGGTTGTTCTTGTTGTGGTTGTTGTTGTTCAACGACCTTGGTAGGAACAGCGTCTTTGTCCTGGTTGCCTTGAACAGGTTCAAATTTACTTTCAGAGTCTGTTGTTATCTTAACCATGTTATACAAAATAATCTGACTTGTTGGTGTAGGTGTTATAAAAAAGGCACCAAAAGAATAGCGATAATAGCATAATAATGAAGAATCTTGCTCCAAGAGCGCGCGTTGAAGTATAGCAATATTTATACAGTAGAGCCACTACTCTTTTAAGGCGAGACAAGCCACTTGATTTCACTTTAGACAAGTTTCCAATTTATTGTGTTTTAATTGATTTTCAATGTGCATAGACTAGATCAAATAATATGGTGTTTTGTTGTTTAGCTTTGAAGCTGTTTATTGTGTGAAGTTTAATTCTGTCTGTACTGTATATAATTGTAACCAATGTTACTGGATGATTATGATTGTAGTTCTTGAGGATTTATTGAATAATAAGGTAAAAACACAAAATATAGAAAGAATTATCAAGGAATGTATCAATGATACTGATGCTGATGCAATGGCTGGCAGTGGCAGGTATTTCCATCTAATCATAAAAATATCTACATGTTTATAATTATCCCTGAGGCCAAGGCAGCAACACTATAGCAAAAAAAGGGAGGAAATGGTATAATATTTTTAGGGATTTTTGGGTGCGTGGAAAGTTGCTCTCTTACTATAATTATTTAGTCACAATTCAAAAGGCATTAGGCAAAATGAGTACCCAGGAATTGCATGTCAAATGGCCTGTGTTAGTCCAAGGTTGCGTGAAATCTGACCAAATCTTAGACAAGCTAATAAACATTAGAAAAACAATATAGCGCTTTACTATTTATCTTACTAAAAATCATTATGAATAAATTGATTAGATATCAAGATCAGTTTTATCAGCTTAAATTTTATAGTGTTCGAGTATAAGGAGGGGCTAGATAATCTCTATATTAACATGGAAATGCTCTTATTCGTATTAAAAATAACAATTACAGTATGATGTATTTGATTTCATATCTAAAAATGGTAAACCTATTATTTATTGCCATATGGGAGATTATTTTTGAAGGGTGAATATTTACTAGTAAAACTGGACCTTCATTTGACTATGATTACGCCTACAATCATTGGCCTCCAAAAGGCACCCTTCAAAAATTACCACCCATATGCTTGACAATGTCAAGGCAATATTTTTTGCATGAAATGCATATGGTAAAAAGGCGTATTTATATACCATGCATTTTTCAAGTATTTCCCAATTCTCAAACCCTCATATTTTATTAGCATATATTTTATTCTATTATATTTACACATACTTTAACCTCACCACCGTTATTGATATTTTTAACTTTCTAATTTACAATATATCACAGATATTAAACAATACAATGTCAGTTCCACAACCAAACTCAGAGCTGGAAATCCCACTAATAGAGTATGCTAACTTCAGCGAGTTTGCTGATAAATGTTCGGCTGAAATGAAAAATCATACAAATGCTGGTTCAGATATCCCAACAACTTGTGCAAAAATGATAACAATATTCCAATACATCAGGGATTTAAACTTCAGAGTTTTAGATGAAAGTCTAGACGATTCTGAAAAGAGAGTTTTGCAAACTTTAAAAAAAGTAACAATTAACCAATATGATGCACTAGCAAAAATGCAAGAGGAACATTTCAAGACACAAGTATCAACAAAAGTTAAAGACTTTAAAGCTAATTTAAGTCAAAATGTTGATCAAGAATTGGTTGATAAATCCATAAAGTATTTGAAGGATTGTGATAATTTTATAGGATATATCAAGGCTACTAATTTCGATTTACAACACTGGATAAATATACATTCTAGGCAAAAGGAAGATTATAGCCCACTTTGGTATTACAAAGCTTATGTAACAGAACTTCAGGAACTAGAAAAGATTTTAAAAGAAGCAGCTATCCAACTTTCTGTCAGTATTCCAGATGAACCATTAATCCATGACCATGATGAGGAAGTAATAGATCCAAAATCATATATGGTTGTTATACCTTCTATAGTGGGGAAAAAAACTATATTTCCAGTACCAAAATCTGTCACTATAAAAAGGAAGTTGAACAGCTTTATTAGAAAGTTGATATTCAGATGTAAGTATTACTAAATATTTCAAGACAGCTCCAGTTATACAAGGTGGTGATGGGATTAATGAGCTTTTTACACAAACACCATATTCACTACAGCAAAAACCACTACGTCTCAGACATAGAATTTTCGTCTGAGACGTAGGATTCTATTCTACGTCAAAATGGAATGGACGTAGTATTGATCTACGTCTGAAATGTAGTAACTTCGTTTGAGACATAGTCAAATTGGTGATATTAAATGGTACCATTGGTACCATTATTGTGATTATAGATATGCTTGATCATTATTTGATTTGATGATTTTATTAAAAAAAAGCTACAATAAAAACTAAAATAATCAAAACTTGCTATCCACATCTTTCTTCTCCACTGGCATTTTGAGTATTAACAGTAGTGTTTGCATTTATAGGAATGGATACTTGTATCGCGTCATCGTTCTGATTACCATCACTTACAACTTCATAGTTATTTTCACATATAATTCTATTTTAAATAAATATTTATTAATAATGTCAAATTATAACATATTCAATTCATCTTTGCTAAGTGAATCATAGTATGTGATATCAAACCTTTCAATATCGGCATTTCTTTGTTTAACTTGACAGGCCAAGATGGTTGGGGATAAGCCAAGCCTGACAGAAAGTTGTAGAAAAGTTTTACAAGAGGATTCAGTACCGTTAAGGATGGTCCTGAATGAATGGGAATGATTCAGGACAGGAAGGGATGATTCTGAACGGTAAGGGATGGTTCAGAATGGATGGGAATGGGGATGAACGGGAGTGAATCGTTCAGGATGGATAAGGATCAGAGTGGAACGCAAATGAATCGCTTGGGGGAAACTTATATATAATTAAGAATAATGTATACTCTTTCAAATCCTTTCAACCACAACTTTATTTGAATAAATAACAGTATGATTATATAAAGGTAAAATGAGAGTGTCGTTTCTCAAAATTATTATAAAACTACTAATAAAAGAAATTGCTAATAAAAATGGTTAGATCGCTATGATTCAGAATCTTCCTGAATCATTCTGATCAACCGAGGATCACCCAGAATTATTCTGGGTTATTATATGTGGGCGTGAATCGTCACGGCCCAACACAACTGTCTGTGATTGCGAATATGGTGTCTGATGATGATCAGTGCAACGATGACGTTGTGGCCTTGATCTATTTCTGCTATTTCTTGATGCCCGGACAGATGGCGATGTGGCACTCATAGGCGAAGCAAGCAATGTGTCAGGAGTCGACGGCAGATCAGAATTGCTCGTTGATGAAGATGATTGCAAAACGTTCTGATGACGATGATCATTATTGTTTCCTTTCAATGAATAAAACAAAGATCATTTAAACAAATGTTGGTGCAATCATGAATAGAATAGAATGATCAATACTTACTTTGACGATCATCACTCCCTTATAATCAATAAAACAAAATATGTTTAAATGAATGTATGTGTGATCACACATAGATTATAATGATCAATACTTATGTTGAACTTTCCCCTTCGCTGATGTATTGTTGTTCCATCCTTTGCAAAGCATATAGTGAGCGAGCCATTGATCTTTGACACGATTGATATAAACACCATGTTCTGCGGCCATGTCCTCGATAAACTTCACCTGCCTTGCAATAGTCTCGGCAGGCATCTTTCCAAACGTGATCGGTGAAGAGGCATCTTGATTGATCATCTTATCAATGGTGTTTTTCGCGCTCGTTCTCGCCCAAAACAACAAGTCAGACCACAAACCCTTTATCCCATTATGATAATTGCTCGGGAGAAGGCCGTTGTTAATAATGTACTCCTTCACATCATTGACGTTGATATTGTAAATGACTGGATTATTAGAACCAGGTGGTATATAAGCATCAATATCACGTACCTGGTCATCATTATGGCTGGTGCTGTGCATCAGTGAACGACTTGCACACAATTCCTCAAGGCGACGGTCCAAACGCTGGATATGATCGCTCATATTAGATAGTTCATCACGAAGCAGGGCACTCTGGCTTGATGCAGGGGAAGGCTGGATGGCTACCTGCATCTCACTTAGGCGGTCAGAAAACTCGCGTACAAGAGTAAATAATTCTTGTTGGGCCATAGCCCACATGGTCTGCCCTGAATGATCCCAGATGGGATTATTTCGCCCTGAACGATTCAGGATCGCCCTGAACAACTTTCAGTTGATCAGAGTGATTCTGAATCAATCATGATTATAAGCTGAGGACTGCATTCCTCATTTACCTTTTATTAGTTTAGTTTAGTTCAATGAAGAGTTTCACTATCTTCATTACCTTTTATATAATCATACTTTTATTTATTTTAAAATAAAGTTGTGGTTGAAAGGATTTGAAGAGTTATAGTTTAAACCTTATTGTTTTCTATTTGAAATCATTCTGTCCTATCCATTTTCATTCAGGACGATTCTTTATTGTCAATCTTTATTCACATTCCCTTTCCTCGTTCAGAATTATTCTGAACAACATTTTATTCTGCTATTCACGCACCCTTGTGCTTTTCCCTCCTTTACCGTTCTGAACGATTCTTAACCGTCCAGAATGAAAGTCTTTTCAGTAACAACTTTTCCAGAACAGTTGAGGCTCATCCCGGACGACCCTGGTCTGTCACTTGCATTATCATTTGCCATAGTTAAAAGTGTGTAAATTCAGATATGTTAATATATTTGTCAGAAATATAAAACCATAAAACATTCAGAATTCGATATAGAAAACTCTTATCAGACTAGTAAAACTTTTCTAGATAATAGAGAAATTCCAAGTTATGGGTTGTAAGCTAAATTGTACATCCACTAAAATTATAATGAGTATGTCCCATAATACTCTTAATATTCAATACCATTCACTGCTTTGTCATAAAAATCATACTTATCCATTAAGTATATAGTATTTCTTGACATGATTTCTCAAAATCTACTGTGTGTTAATCTAATTTTAAATTATAGTTAGAATGTGCAACACTTACTTTCCTTTTTATTAGTTTAGTTAGTTTAATGAAGAGTTTCGCTATCTTCATTACCTTTTATATAATCATACTTTTATTTGTTTAAAAATAAAGTTGTGGTTGAAAGGATTTGAAGAGTTATAGTTAAACCTTATTATTATCCATTTAAGATCATTCCTTTCTGTCCATTATCATTTTGGACGATTCCCTATCGATATTCCCTATCATATCCCCTTTCCCCATTCAGAATCATCCTGAACGATATTCTTATTCTGCTATTCACACACCCTTGTGCTTTGCCCTTCATTCCCATTCTAAATGATTCCTAACCATTCAGAATGAAAGTCTTTCAGAAACAACTTCCCAGAACAGTTGAGGCTTGTCCTGGACGACCCTGGTCTGTCATATACTTTTATATACTTTTATATACTATTATATATACTTACATATATTTTATTTACTTCCTAGTCCATGAGAGACACTAATTACTACAAATTTATGTCAAATTTGTCTGAACATGACTTGGCAAGACTGGCACAGCTTGTTGTCCAGCAACAACAATAACAGCAACAAATTCAAAAGTGGCAACAAACAGAAGGGGAAGCTAATGCTATTCTCTAAATTGCTCAAGAATCATCCACTTCAATTAGACAAGTAACCAACTCATACCAAATTGCTGACCACAAAATGTTCAAATAGCCCTCCATCCCTCCACAGTTAGCAGAAATGGCCAGTCAAAAATGTGTCCAGTATAAACAACACCTCAACCATACTGCAAGCCTCAGGCAGCTCATGGGCCTCATAACAAAGTGTATTGGAAGGTTTCAACAGCTAGGAGAAGAATTGGTTCTTCAAAGCCCAGCTGCCAAGGAAGCAAGAGAGATCCTTTTGGAAGTTATCATGGGTTTGGGAGCAGAAGCATCAGTAATCAAAGAGGAAACATTCACAGACATCTGCAAGTGAGTTGGACTACCTAAATATATGTTAAAGGAACCAGAGAATGATTACCTATGCCCTAAAGGATTTGAGGAACAATTGGAAGAATACTAAAAACAACAAGCCCTCATCAGACTTGTTCAGCAATCAAGAGGAAGACCCCATTTTCACTAATGCGGAAGAGGCAGAGGTAGAGGAAATGCCTGGAGGGGTCAAAGATACCCCAACCAACAATATCAATAACAGCAGACCAAACAACACAATGCAGGCCCCAACCAATCCCAAAACCACCAGTAGTCAAACAGAGTCAGCCCCTAATGTACCAGAGACCAGACCTTTTACTAGGTGCCAAACTGAGTGCCTTTGCAGCCTAATGGAAAGTAATGGGTACATCAGAGTGGATACAGAAGACAGTACAGGAGGGCCTGAAACTACAGTTCAACAGCTACCCAAGTCAACAGAAGCCTCCAAGGAACTTACATGCTCTGAAAGAAGAAGAAGGGTTAGTGACAAAAGCAATCCAGGACCTTTTACAGAAAGGTGTGATCAAAGAGACACCATACCACCCAAAGATGTTCATAAGCAGGATGCTTATAAACCACAAGCCCAACAAAAAGAGACCACTGCTGGATACCAGGGCACTCAACAAGCACCTCCAATTGGAACATTTCAAGATGGAGGGGATTCCAGTCCTGAGAGAAATCATCAGAAAGAATGATTATATAGCAAAGATCAATCTAAAAAGTGCTTACCTAGTTATTCCTCTACACAAATCATACCAAGATTTGGTTTGACAAACCTTAGTTTCATAATCCACCCAGAGAAGTCAGATCTCATACTTCGACAAGCCCAGACCTTCTTAGGCTTTTTGCAGTGATGAAACAGGAATAACAATAATATAGTTTATTAAGGGTTAAAAGGCTGCTGTTTATTTAAAGGAATAAATATTATATTAATTACTAAATAATATTTATTACTAAAATTATGGGTATAATTTCCAGCATGACACTTTTGCTTCAATACCAAGAATAATGTATGTGTCATACAGCTACCTCCATAGGAGAAATAAAATACTTAATCATACTTTAATACCAAGAATATGACCATTGGGGTTCCAAAGTCAAAAATCAAAAGGATCTTGACAGACCAGGGTCACCAGGGACTAACATCAACTGTTGTGGGAAGTTGTTTTCTGAAAAACTTTTGTTCTGAATGGTTAGGAATCATTCAGAATGGGAGAAAAGGGTAAAGCACAAGGGTGCATAAATAGCAGAATAAAATAAGATCGTTTAGAATGATTCTGAATGGGGAAAGGGAAATATGATAAAGGATATCAATTGAGAATCATTCAGAATGATAATGAATGGGTAAGAATGATTCTAAATGGGTAACAATGAGGTATAATTATAACTCTTCAAATCATTTCAACTACAACTTTATTTTTAATTAAATAAAAGTATGATTATATAAAAGGTAAATGAAGATAGCAAAACTCTTCATTAGACTAACTAAACTAATAAAAGACAAGTGAGGATTATAATTTTGTGACGGAATTCTGCTTGATCCAAAATCATGCTGATTAACTGAAAGTTGGTCAGAGTGATCCTGAATCATTCAGGATGAACTAATTCCATTTAGAATCATTCAGGGCAGACCATGTGGGCTATGGCCCAACAATTCTGAATTATTTGGGACAAACTAATTTTATTCAGAATTGTTCAAGGTAGATCATATTGGCTATGACCTAATAATTACTGAAGGTTTGTAGAACAGTCTGTAGCATCTGGTTATTCTACAGTTGTTGCATCCTAAGGGGCATCTGATAGGCCATGAGATAATCACCAGCCTAATCATTATTTGATTTGGACCATTCTGAATCTTCAGAATATTCCAAGGGTTCCGAATATTGGACCCTGAAGATATATGTTCAGAATGATAGGAACAATAGAGAGTTTTTCTTTCATCTTTTTATATACATTACTAATTCTTTACTAATTGTTTGAAATAAACTTTAGGTTGAAAGGATTTAGTTATAGGTA
>JANBPU010000196.1:0-30361 GCA_027575805.1 Mycoemilia scoparia | reverse complement strand
ATTTTGATCACACAGGGTGACTGATCACATTTTACTAGTAAATGGTCACCCTTCAAAAATAATCGCCCATATGGGTTTTCCCCAAAATTATTACCTATACCATTAATCATGATTCCCCCTCCCCCCCTAATTAGGAGGATTATTTGCCATCACCCATAATTAAACACAACAGCCCAATGATAAGCCAGCCTGATAAAATTTATAATAAATTTGCGCCCCCTAACATCTAAAGCAATCCATATTGTTGCTATTATCTTTGTAGAATATTGTTATTGCTATGTCTTTGTTCAACGGCCGCGTGAATTAATTTTTTAGATATTGAGAGACAGAATAAGAACGCCCCAGGAGAGTCGATGACATATATTTTTTTGAACACACACATTCGTATTGTATTTATTTTCTTGGAGACGCCCGGTACTGCTCAGGGGTAGGAGAATGTTTGCTAAACATTCTTCCAAGCACATAATAAACTCCCTTTGCGGATCTTTAAGAATAAAGCCCTCCTTTGGTATAACAGCAACGAGTCGTCGGGTATGGATCGAGGTAAAAACAAAATCGGTGACAAGTGATCCACAGGGGAATTGTAATGCCGGCCGTTGTTCTGGATTGGAATCAAATAGGCAAGAACCAGAAGATATTCAGGAACAGCAGTCGGGATTGAAGTTATTAAGAGACCAGGATATATCAGAAGGGCTTTCATTTGCATCATCATTATCACAAAGTCTATGGGAAGTAGCAACCCAACAAAGGGCAAGAAGACGTCGTCAGCAAAGGACAGCAACAAAAAGAGCATCATCACTATCGCCAAACCGTCTAAGCAACTACGGCAATGATCGTCGCTATTTAAAATTCTTATCCAAAATCATTAATGATGAACAAAATTTTCAGGATACCAAAACTGCAAACAGCCAAAAATCACCATCATCATCGTCGTCATTGCCAACTCAGACCGGTGATCTTGGCAATGATGGCAAACCTAACTCAACGCAAACAAAATCGGCCTATATCTACTTGAACAGACACAATAGTGATTTCAGTTTGAAAAGACAGATGAGCACTCAAGAAGTGTTTAAAGAACTTCGAAAGTGGATCAACAGTGATCGCCGACTTCGAATAAACAAAATCTATGCACTAATACAGGAACTGGAAAAGGCATACCCAAGGTTCGCATTTCTCGACATCCTTGGCGAAAAAGACTCGCACAAACTTTTCGATGCATTCGATCGACGCTCAGTAGGAACAAAATCACAGCACACAATATTTCACAAAAAAAGGTTTATCGGGAACCTGGCCCAGGCCATGTCAGAACGTCATGAATGGACACTGACTACATCCGAGCACCGTATAATATGGATCAACCAAATCCAGATGGGTAAGATGGATAAAGCCAAACAAATATACGAGCTTATAACCGATCCTCTTGAAATCATCGTCCCACCAAAGAAGGATACACGGCGGGGCATTAAAATGACAAAAGAAGAGCAGTGTGCTAGAATGGTATATTATAGAGCCAAAAGTTTTGCATACTGGAATACACTAACCAGCACTCTTTTAGCAAAAATGGCATCATCGGCGATTTCTGTGGATAGTAGCAGTAGCACCGAAGCATTGATACAAATATTCCAGACTTGGTTGCTTTTGTGGGAACCATCTTTAAATAGACTCAAAGACCAAAGCAGAATCACCACCACCACCGCCAACAACAACAACAAAAATGAAAATATTTATTATTGGAATCCAAACCCAGGCGGTCGCCTTCCATTCCGACACCGAGAACTGACTATTCGGCCATACGCAGTCAACATGTTCCTCTGGCATCTGATAAGGCGCGGTCAGATCAAATCGGCCATCAATCTATATAGACTGTTCACAACCCAGCGTTATGGTATACGCCCAAATGTGGCCACATATCAGATCCTTATATCTGGGCTCCTAAGATGCCACACCAACAAACTACTACTACTAAAACAACAACAGTACCAAAACCTTGACAAAGCCCAAACTAGTAGTAACAGTGATGATGATGGTGACTGGTATGGAAAGGATTCAGAGATATTCAACACCATCGATATTCTTTGTCAGCATATGAAAATTCTTGGGATCAATCCCAACACGGCATTCCTAAATTCGATCGTTAGCGTGGGAATAAAACGGAACTATATTCAAGGTGTTTTGTATATAATTCGGGTGTTTGAAGAAGAATGGGATATTCGTCCTAATGATCGAACTCTGCACATTTTAAAGCCACTTTTATTTGGAGACAGCTGCCGGCACCAATATCGTCGTCACTAATAGTAACCTCCTGAGGTGAGTAGAGTATGTATATGGTTAAAGTTCACAAGGCTTTAGGCAAAAATGGTGGGGTTCCCAGGAGTAGTTGCATATGGAATGGCTGACGATGGTGATGATCCAATAGAATAAACGAGTTGCATAATATATATTTGTTTAGACATAAAAATCACTTATCCACCCATAATTATAGACGACATTCCAACAGATTTATTTTTCTAATTGTACCAATAATACAGTCAGTCTCACTCTCTATCTGATATCAATCAATCAATCAATCAATCAAGTATAAACATATAAATCATCGGACTAGAATTCTGGGAAATCTCCAATAATACCAACAACAACGTGTTTATATATATAGTAATTTGCGCATAAGCAAACAAATATCCATATATTTCGGGAACCGACATCTACCCACATACCTACATACATAAACACATAGTAACAAAATGGGACGAATGACATATCAACACTACAACCCACCAATTGTTAGTATATCTCTATCCCCCATACTTTTAATTAGAACCCCTTTAGTAATGCAGAATGATGCAAATACCACTATTATTATTATTATTATTATTATTATTATTATTATTATTTACACAGCATTAACATGACCCACTTTTTTATAATAGAATTTCGGACATGTAGAGGAAGACTTGTACCGATCAGGTGAACCCAATGAATTAAATTTCCCGTTTATGGAAAAACTGGGTCTAAAATGTGTAATATGGTTGGCAGGTGAAGAACCAAACCAAGGATTGTAAGTGACTTTTCATATCTTTATACTAGTCCCATGTATATGTTATTATTGTTGTATTTGTCGGATCTTTGGTATAAACAATGGGAGGGTGCGCTAATTTCCACAAACAAATATACTCACTCACCCTAACCCATTCACACAAAATAATAATAATGATAATAATGAGGAAAAGCTGTTAATATTACTAATCATCAGTCGCCTATATGCTTACAAAGAAAAACAAGTTCTTTCCAGATGTAATATTTATCTAAAATATTTTGTTATAATTTGTAGTCTTGATTTTATCGATGATCAGGAAATAGATTTCCATCATTTGGGAGTCATGGAATCAAATAATGCATCGGATCCAATGACAGAGGACACGATCCTTGAAGCGCTTGAGCTGATTCTCCACAACAAGAACCACCCTATGGCCATTATGTGCAGCTTTGGACGACACAGAACAGGCAAGCAAACTTCTTGTTAACCTGAGACCACAATCTATCTCTGTCTGTTCTGTGTTCTATATTCTGTGTACCAGCACTTGTGCCGACTAACAAAGCAATGATAGTAATAATGATAACAATGGGGCTTACACGCTACATTTATAATGCAATTTATAGGTACGGTTGTTGGATGTCTGCGTAAACTACAAGGCTGGAACTTGGCATCGATATTTGAAGAGTACCAGAGATTTGCAGCACCAAAGGTCCGAATCCACAATGAACAATTCATAGAGCTCTTTGACACTGACTTGGTGACAATCCCTAATGACTATCACCCCAAATGGCTATACAGACAAGCGGCTGCCGTTGCTGCATCTATTGCTGGCCCATCGGCTGCCCAGAACGTAGATGCAAGTACAAACGAAGCCCCAAACGGACAGCAGACTGATCGGCCATCATAGTAGCAATGTTTGTAGTTATTTTTATGTGTGTATAAGCCCAAAAATATTTTAAAAAAGCGCGAAATTTACCCATTCCACTTTTTCTTATCTAATGCTGTACCACTCACTCTCACTTGATCACTCGCTCACAGTCTAATAATCAAACAAAGTAAAGGGAAAGGCAGACAGGAGAGATTGATGATGAGATCTTGTTAAAATAACAATAGAATGGCCAACTAACTAGATTCGGCAATATTCTTTGTAATACAGATGATTGTGATAATGATAACAGTGATGTAATTAATATATTCTCTTTTTTTCCGTATCATCATGACAGACCAGCCCATTGTGTTGCTAGTTTAGAGACACACACACACACACACGTATATAGCAGCCATTTATCCCTAAAAGCATTTCTTTGATTTGCAGATGCAAAATTCTAAAAGATGCGTTGCTTGTGTGAGCGGTGTTTTCTCTAGTCCGGATCTCCGTGAGAAAAAACCAGCAAAGTCCAAACTAAGCAGTATGCATGACCTTTGTCTTTCTCTCTCTTTGTATCTTGTAGGAGACTACATGACCCCTGGCAGATGCCATATGCAGCAACAGCCAAAAGCCTGTTTGGCTGGCACTTCTAGAAAATCCAGCCAGGAAAACGAACAAGAACATTTAGCAGTGACACGCCCAGCTGCTAGTCTGACTGGTCATTCAGAGACAGCCACGGCACAATGGCAGGAATAACAGAGCTACAGGCCGTAGCAGTGGGCCTGGCCTAAACACAAGTACCATCCTTATCATATGACCCCGCCAGCAATAAGCGTCTCTTCCTCCGCCGCCACCACCACTCACAAACAACCAAATAATCTGCAAGGATCTCGAGTAAATCTTTGCGTTCTCTCTGTCCTGTGCTCGCTGTTACCATTGTCTGTAGCCGGCCATCCTTATCTCATGCATCTCATCATCTTTTGTGCCAGGGAATATGTCCAATGCCATTTGTTCAATCCGAATATTATCCTCAAATAGCGACGGTGATGTTGATAAATGCCGAGGAGGAGTAACGCCAGTATCTGCATGCACAATACATAAACACAGGCGCCGCAAAGTGCAGGAGAGGTGGATTTGCATGCCAGCTTGCCATATGTTTTATATTCCCACACTGTGCGCTGGCAAACACCCAGTAGCCGTTGGGCCTGTCTCTCTTTGTTTTTGGTCAGCTTGCTGGTCAGCACAGGCTGGTTAGTTTGGACGTAAATGAAAAGTTTGTATGTGAGCACTTGGCAGCCGCCCCACCATTGGCCGCTGCTTCGACTAGAATCTTATCCGATTCGCTAGGCCTGATGCTGTTTGTCTCTGTCACTGGGCCCTTCAGTAAGGCCTCTCCTCCCAACCAAGCAAACAAAAAGGGATTTGCTGTAATACCACCACGGCCTCCACTTGGGCCTGGCTCCACAATTAAAGATGTCTTTCTACGCAGAGCAAGGAGCCCCTTCGAAGATCGACGGCCTCGATTAGTAGTTGCGAGTGTGTCCCAACACAAACAACATTGCCCTGTTCTAATGGCATTATGGTTGAACGGCTCTCAACAAATACACACAGGCACAGAGGCTGATTCATCCATAAGAGAGCCCTGACAATTACCAGTGTGTGTGTGTCCCAACGCAGCCAGCCATTGTCCATATTACAAGGCCCCGCCGCTGCTGCTGCCACTACTGGGTTGCAGTATTCGGATAGTTTTTGGTTGCCATCAAGCTCACTAATAAAACTTATATTAAATCCCCCGCGCACATCCTTTCTGCCCCACCATCCATCATCCCCAAGCCTTGTTCCTCACATCTCCCCATCAATCATCGTTGGTTGCTTCTGCTGCGTTGTTTCAGCCACTGTTCCTGGTATTATCACTGCCACCGGCCCTGTCCATCCACCCATCCATCAATCCGTTGTTATTTATCATCCTTAAATTTCCCTTTTTCTTGTCTCATCCCTTTTAATTTGTCTATTTATATCTCCTCCATACTCTTTTGCGTATATACACCATCGCTTTTCTCTCTTTCTCTCTTTTTCCCCTTTATAGATCTCTGATCCTTCTTGCTTGATAGGGCTCTGCTAAATCATCTGGGTCTATTGATACATATCGACTAGAAAGACACGTATCGTAGTAGTATCAGTAGCGTTAATCTGCACACGCACACAAATACGCTACTAATAGCCCACATTAAAGCAGGATTATAGCGATCAACCACAAGGGCATATGGACAAGATCGAATCAAACGCCGCTTCTGGCATGGGAGCCCAGGCGGCCCCAGTTTACCTCTCTTCCAAGTGCAGCGAGGGAACCCCGACAACAGACGACTGGGCTACCACCGCCGGCATGGAAAAGCAAAACATAGACAGCGGCAGCATAGTCGAAGAGGACGACGATCCGAGCAACCGTAAGCTCCAGCGCAAGCTCAAGGGCCGCCACCTGGTTATGATTGCCATTGGCGGAACGATCGGCACCGGCCTGTTTGTCGGCTCGGGCGCAGTGCTGGGCTACGCCGGTCCCGCCGGCGCGCTGGTTGCGTACATCCTGATGGGCAGCGTCGTGTTCTTTGTATGCACGTCTCTGGGCGAGGTCGCAACGTACATTCCGGTTTCAGATCCATTCAACCACTTTGCGTCCCGGTTTATCGATCCGGCCCTGGGAACCGCGTTCGGGTGGACTTATTGGCTGAGCTGGACGCTGACGGTTGCGTCCGAGCTCGTCGCGTGCGGCATCGTCATCCAGATGTGGCTGCCGCATGTCAGCACCCTTGTGTGGAGCTTCATCTCGGCCGGCATTATTTTTGGCGTCAACAGTTTCAGCGTCTCCTGCTACGGTGAGATCGAGTACTGGTTTTCGATCATCAAGGTCTTGGCCGTGGTTGTGTTCATCATCGTCGGCATTTTGACCGACGCCGGCGTGCTGGGCGGCCACAAGTATGCGTTCACGAACTGGACTATTCCCGGCGCTCCGTTTAACGAGCATATTGTCGGGATCCTCAAGAGCTGCATCACCGCCGCGTTCAGTTTCCAGGGCACGGAGATCGTGGGCATTACGGTCGGCGAGGCCGGCAATCCCCGCAAAGAAGTCCCAAAGGCCATCAGATCGGTGTTCTGGCGTATCTTGTTTTTCTATATTTGCTCGATCTTTGTCATTGGTCTGATCATTCCATACACCGATGACGATGTGGTCAATGCCAGCGGCGCTTCGGATATTGCCAAGTCTCCGTTTACGATTGTGTTCGAAAAGGCCGGCCTTAACTGGGCCAGCCATGTCATGAACGCCGTGGTGCTGATCACCGTGCTATCAGCCGGCAACTCTGGTCTCTATGCCTGCACCCGTGTTCTCTGGATGCTGGCCAAAGAAAGAAAAGCCCCCGCGTTTTTCAAGAAAGTCACGAAGCACGGGATCCCGTTCTGGGCCATGACATTCACCATGGTCTGGTCCACTATCTTCTTTGCCCTCTCATTCATCGGCAACCAGGTCGTTTATCTCTTCTTGGTCAACATTTCTGGCGTAACAGGGTTTATTTTCTGGATGGGCATTTCGCTGTCCCATCTCAGATTCCGCCGTGCCTACATCCACCAAGGATACGATCTCAAAGACCTTCCGTACAAGGCCAAGTGGTATCCTTTCGGCCCATACTATGCGCTTTCTCTGTTGTTTGTTATCATGATTGGACAGGGCTACCAAACGTTTGCACCCAAATTTAAGGTCGTCGATTTCTTGTCGACCTATATCGCCATTCCTTTGTTCCTGATTGTTTGGCTCGGATACAAGTACTTTAGAAAGACAAAGGTTGTCAAGCTCGATGATGTCGATTTGGTCACAAACTCGCTGTTTGAACAGGAGAGGCTTGGACTTATCCAAATCTTCGAGGATGATGATAGCCAGGGTAAACTACCATTTGTAAAGAAATGGGTAAACAAAATTCCATTTAAAAGAAAAAATAAGCAGGTAAATGGTGAAGATGGTGATATTATTACAACAAATACTGGATTGGAGAATCCTGAATTGTCATCTATCAAACTTGAAAAGTAACTCCATCATCATCTTCCCTGTAAAAGAATATTTCTACCATGTGTCTGCGCCTGCTTATTAGTTACATTATTATATAAACTCACAAGCGACTACTATTATTATTATTGTTGTTGTTGTTGTAATCTTATTGCCAATAATTGATGGCTGTAGTCTCTCTTTTCTTTCAATTATTAATTTTTTTAAAAAAAAGTACTGTTTATTGTGGTTTTATTATTAATACTATTTGTTTGTGAGATTTATAATTCTTTATTCTTTTGTTACGCTAACAGTGTAGTACTTAGAAATGGATGGTTATTTTCGAAGGGTGGCTATTTACTAATAAATGGTGGCCAACGATTATAGGAGCAGCAATCACAGTTGATTATCAAACATTTTCATCCTTCGAAAATAACTACCCAAATTTATGCTAATATTAGGCTTCCACACTAAATCACAGAAAACAAGTTTTAATTAATTTATTGTTCAGTTAATGTTTACAGCAAGACAAAAAGAAATAATATAAAAAATCAAAGGAAAAAAGGTAAATATAAACATTTCGTGTACTATCATCATCCTTGTATCCCCATCAAGGTGTGTGAGAGCTGCGTTGTAAGAATATAAATAGGCAAGAATATTTATAACCAATACATACACGAAGGTGCATAGAAAGAAGAAGCAGGATAAAGTGGAGGTTAAAAATAGTAGATGAAATACTTGGGAGGAGTCAACCAACTTTTCGCATCCACTACTCGATTCCATAGTATTTACAAAACCACAGAGACAACAACAATCAAGGCTTGTGTGGTTGCACAGCCAGGTTAGGCTATTTATTTATTCAGCCTTGGGCAAAGAAGGGACATGTTCTTGAGCATGATCGCTATTTCTAGTAGTACTACCACCACCATCATCATCATCATCATCACCTTGGCGTCTCATCATCGTGGGCGAAGGAACACCAGGCGCACCACCAAGACTATGAGACTTTTCACGAATATCATGTTCGCCCAATTCAGTATAGCTGTGGCCAGAAGACGGCGACGACGACGACGGGCTCTCAATATTCTCCTCACCATCAGCACTTCGTGGCAGCACATCCTTATGTTCAACATCTTCAATCACAGGAACATGTCTACCAAAAATGAAATGAATGCCTGTCGAGTGGACCCTTACAACATCCTCTACTCTTCTGTTCTTGGTTTCCGGCAAAAAGAAGAAAATAAACACAAAGGCCGCCAAATTCCACCCCATAAAGAAAAGGAACGTCAGGTTTTTGAGACCAGTCTGGATAGGCAAGAAAATAACACCAATAACGAATGTAAAGAAGAAATTGATCGAGTTGCCGATCGACGTCATAGCACCAATTGCATACCCGGGCGTCATTTCGGCTGCAGAGGCCCAAGGCAACGGCCCGGCACCGAAATTGAAAAAGATGTTGAACAAATAAACCATCAGAATAACCCACGCACTGACATTGTAGTACGACCCGAGGGCCAGGCACAAGCAGCTGATACACATGGACCCATGCGAAAACAGCAACAACGGACGGCGCCCAAAGAAATGGATCAAAAACAGCGCAACCACCGTAAACACCATTGCGGTGGCAGAAATCGACATCGCGATGATCTGCGCCGTGGTCGGAATGTTGGCCGGGTTGGTTGGTCTAATCCGATTAACAATGCTGGTCGAATAGAAAATAACCGCGTTGATTCCTGAAAACTGCTGGAAGAACATCAGGAAACTAATAACCATGAGCTGGTGGCGCAGGTTGTGTGGCGTCTTTCCCCTCAGCAATTGCCACACGGTCGTCGCCTTGATAGAATCTTCGGCATTTTCCTCGCGCGAGGCTTGGATCAAGTCATTCATTTCTTCCGAAATATCAGCCCCCTTCCTCAGCTTGGTCAGCGCGGCCTGGCATTCTTCAATACGGCCCTTTGACATCAACCATTTCGGGCTTTCGACGGCAAATGGGATCCCAATCATAGTGATCCCCGAAAACAAGGCCGTCAGCGAAAGCAAGGGTCTCCACAGGGGAGGCCGAGTCAACCCCATGGCCGCGGCCGAGGACGCAAAGATACCCACATTGATGGACAGCTGCAGCATTGTGCCCATAGTCGTTCTGGCCTTGGGGGTTGTGATTTCACCGATATAGGCCGCCACACTGGCTGTGGCCGACCCAGCCTGGATTCCCGTACACACACGGCCAAGAATAAACTGGCCACGACTGGTGGTGGTTGACAAAAACACTGCGCCGGCAACCGAGAACAAACTTCCCCAGAACAGCGTGGGTTTCCGTCCAAAATGGTTGGAGAATTTGCTGGCCGCTATAGCCCCGCCCATTGCGCCGAGGGCAAAGCTTCCGACCACAACGCCCCACGCATACTGGTTGGTGGGAAGACAGCTGGGAAAGTGGCCATTGTAACGGCGCGGCCCGGCATCGCAGTTTTGAATTACTCCACCAGGGATGTTGACCGAACCGATGTTCCACCCAAAGTTCAGCGTGCCTAGGGCTGCTAGGAATGAACAAAAGAACTGGTATTTGGTGACTCCCAGCAGACGGGAATCGTTTCCTTCCGGCATCTTCCTTTACTATTTAGTTTATATACAGCAGTAAATAATAAGCACAAGCACAAGAATAGGAAGAAGAAAGAGGTTTGGTGAAGGAATCAGAGAAATTTATAGGATTGGAGATGGCGGTTTAGATGACGGTGGGAAAGCAAGCAGTCTCGGAGTTTATTGTTAATTCTTTATAGAAAACTAAAAGAGGATATAGTCAAGAGATTATGTACGCAAATAGTAGACAGGCAGACTCATAGACAACTACCAATCCCAGGTCTTTCCTTGTTCTGACCTTTTATAGCAGCAACGGTTCGAATACTCCAAACAAAACAACACAGCACAATACAATAAAGTAAAGCTTTGGCTCTTACTAGTTAGGCTGCTGTCCCTGATGCTACTACTAACAATATAAAAGTCAGTAGGATATAATATAGCAACAGACAAAAAAGAGATGCCTGGGATGTGAAAGAGACAAATGTGGATTTGGATGATCTTGGCGGGAAAGAGAGAATCGAGCGATCCTTTGGGGGGTGGGGAGAGAGAGAGAGAGAGAGATGAGAGTTACAACTACGACGACTGATTGATTGATTAATTGAGAGAGAGAGACCTTTGCTTTCTCACACGGACACACAACACAAAAAACAAAGATTGTATCACAGGGCAAGTCAGTTGGGTCGTAGTTATGTATTTGTATATACCGTAACACTAACAAAACGGAAAATTGGAATTTCCAGTGTTGTGATATGGGTGGAAGGGATCTGAGCCAATATTTTATATGAAATTATGACAAGATAATGAGGATGATGATTTACCCTTTAATTGTCCAAAATTGGTAATTGTTTGGGATGGTGATGATGTCAACCCTCAGCAAATTTCCTTTACTATAGCTAGTTTTCTGAACAGCCAATAATCCTCGCGTGGTGGATGAATAGCAAAAGATTAGAAATAGAGAAAGAGAGAATTGTATACAAATATAAATAAGAGAGGGCGAGATGGTGAGGTAATAGCAGCGGAGAAGAAGGTTTAGCCCCGAGGTTAGAGAAACGAGGAATATAAAAGAATTGGCAGAAAGAAAGGGAGAGAAAGAGGGAACTTCAAATAGAAAATGGCCCGAAACCCATACACAGCACTGCTACTACTAACAAAAGAAATTCCAGTAGCCAATTTCCTCTTCTGGTAACACACCAGCAGAGCCTGAATCCTAGTGTTTCAGTTGGCAAAGTGACTATATTGGAGACTACTGAATAAACGCAGTATATAATTCAGGCATTGCCGCGGAAAAACTGGGCCATGGCGTTGGGCCAACGCAACGCAACTCATTTGGCTGGCAAGAATGCAAGACAGTATTAGCAGGGCGTATTTGTGTTTTATTTGAAACCCAGAAAACATTTTAGTAGCTCCACTCACAGCCGCCCAGATAGTCAAAAGCACCAGTGTCGTCAGTTGCATGTCATTCTTGATTGCTACTACCCACCCTGCCTAGTGAAGCTGCAGACCACTCGCCGTTATTCTCAGACTACGGTCCGTCCAAGGCACGATTTTTACTCGATAACAACACAGCCCCCCGCGAACCCCGAGTATACACGCAAACCCCACATGTCTGCCAAGTAGGAGTCATGGCTTGTTGAAAAGTTTGCGAAGCATAGTGCGCATAGATATGCTTATTTGCATCCACTATCCATAACCAGCTTTAAGCAATGAGGATTACTGGTAAGTAAGGCTTAAAATCCACCCTCACCCTCACCCTCACTCTCTTTTTTTGAAACTAACTAGATAATTGGACTTATATAAGCAGGACACAAACAACGCTTTTCAATGCAAATGGTCGTCGCTTAGCAGAGAAATTGGCGATTATTGGATTGGGATTGTAATGGCATAGGGAGCCAGCGTTCTGACTTGGTTCAGCCATTTGCCACCTTTATTCCGCCTGTTATCTTTAGCGTCATAATTAAAACAGGGATTAACACAAGGGGAAATTTCATGAAAGCAATCTACTTCGCTACCTCCATCAATTTTCTCTCTCTCTCTCTCTCCCTGGCTCTATAGCCTCTGCAAAATATCAATCCCAACAAAACGAAATCAATCGAATCAAAAAAAGTCATCTCTATAAAAAACTACTGCATTAATAACCTCGGCCAAAATTATTTATCCTCTCTTCTTACTGCTACCGCAATTCGCATTTAGTTTACCTGCTCAGTAATCATATATAACTTGTGGCTATTGAGTTGCTACAGCCGTCATTTTGTTTAGATCAATTCGAGATAAGATCACTGGTAATAATGTTGATATTTGTCTACTATCTTTATTCTATTAATTGGGGCTAATCATATCATTATACTAAAATATGTGTATTCAGTAATTAAAAAACCCTGATACCAAAAGCCTGGTCCATATCAATAATTCCTACTGTACTTATTGATAATTGTTACTATTAATCCTTGTATTTTGGTTTCTGGATTACTTGGAAAATCAGGCTGTGTAACCAATTAATTATCATTATTATTATTAAGCAATATTAAATAATGCTGCAGCACGCACACACACAGACCACCCACCCCGCATACAGCAGAGCCTTCACTAAAAATATACCAGAATAATCTCCCCAATGCAAGCCTAAAACATATGGCTTATGTACCAAATTAGCTAGATACACAAGACCACGGGTTTGTTCACTTTTGGCCCAACTAGATTATTTTATTTAGTTTGGTAAGCACACCCTTTAGTTTATGTGGCATATAGCTCCCTCCCTAGGAGTAGCAATACGCTTAACTATCTGCAGGATTGTTCCCTTTTAGTGGAGAACCTACCATACATGTGTTGCTTTACTATGCATGTATGGGACCTAATTCCAATGCCAAGGTTGGCTGTTGGCTACCCTTACAACAACTCCTAATACCTTGAAAATGATAATGGAATAAATCAATTATACATCACTACCCATTCCTTTTTTCACAATAATAATAGGATGTTTTTAACTTATTTCCTCTTTGAATACTCATAATGCGATCACAACTACCACAATACTACTACTGCTACTATTAGCATTATTATATTTAAATGAATGACAAAGGAAAGAAGGAATCGCCAAATTTACATAAATATCCCTGTCCCCTCTCAATGGAAACAACCAATACAACACCTTTGCACTCACTAAAATCCAAACAATTTAATTGGTCGATAGTCCGCTGGTGATGTATGTGTGACTAAAACTTGGGGAAACCGATGCTCTTTAGTATGGTCAAGGGCCCAGCCACTCGGATTTCCTCCAGATTCTGGTTGTTCTTACATATCATCAGTCCGGCTGCCCCCAATGAATTCATGCCGACGTTATTCCATGCGTTGTGCTTTCTTGGCACTACAAACATACACTCCCTGGTCATTATGAAGTTATACGAAAACCTATCCACCTTGTCGCTTGGGGCATTATCGGCATCGGTCTCCAAGTCAACAGCAGAACTGGCGTTGTTGCCGCCATTACTATTGTCCTTTACAATGTTTTGCAGATCATGGTCAACCAGTTCAAGGATCCGTTCATACACGTCTACTAAATATTTGCTCAGGCTCTCAAACCCAACACTATTATTATCACTACCACCAGCAGTATCATTGCTGGTTTGACTTAGATTTCCCCAGCTCTTTACGACCTGTGGATCAAATTTTACGCCATAATGCAAGAAAGGTAATAATGAAGACGAAGTGACTTTATCTGGTTGTGGGTTACTTGCCAGAAAGCATTCGATGATTGGTGGTCTTGCAGCATCAGCATCAGAGACCAAAGGCTGCGGTTGCGGCGACTTAGTCTCATCCTCCCCCTCCTCCTTCTCAACTCTATTGTCGATACTAGTAAAAACCCCAGAATCATGCCCCTCTTTTTCTTCTTCCTTATGTTCTTGTCCTACTCGTCCATTCTCGCCAAGACTATTATTGTCTTTCCAAGAATTATCAAAAGGCAACAACTGAAGATGTTTATGAGGCTGGCTAGCACCAGATTCAGGCCCGCTATTATAAAACGCAATCAGAGGACACGATTGTCTAGACACCGCACTAACCACCGCATTGAAATCTTCGATACTCAGCCTCTCACCCTGTTCACGAAACTGCTTGGTAACAATCAGCGTATGGTTCGGAACCACGCAAAATTTGTTGAGAAGCAGAATATGTGAATCTCCAAGATCTTCAACATACAGTTTGGGGTCGTAGGGTTTGAACGGATTTACTACTACGACTTTCTTGGCCGTTGGATCTGTGGCTGCAAGTTTCTTGTGTTCGTTAAGTTTAATGTCAGGTTTGGATGCTAATGCTGGGCATAGTCTGATTTGAAACTACAACAAAAATATCAATATCAATGTTGGAGAGAACTTTAAAAGAGAGAAAGAGAGAGAGATAGGCTGTTTTGTTTCTAGGTGGCTGGCGCAGCACTGGTTTAGTTCGCACAGTTTAATGCTGGTTAGCTAGTCGGATACTTGCCTTTATATTTCCGTCTATAACACTGATCTCCTTGGACTCAAAATAAAGCAAATGCTTGCTATCCAGGGCCTTTAGATAGGTTTCAGTGATACGCTGGTCTAGTTTGGTCATTTCGTCTTTGTCTATTATTTCAAATAATGCCGGAAATGTAAACAATAGTCTTTGGTGTTGGCGTTGGTGATGATGATGATGATGAGGCTGCGGCCGAAATGTATTTGGCCTGGATGCTGTTGCGGTTATTAAAGAGACAAGGGATGGTCTTGATAATTTGACTGATGTTTTCAATATACTACTATGCATAAAATGGTTCTGATATTTAAAAGCTCTCTATCCTTTAGTAGTGGTAGTGGCTTTAAACCTAATGTATGCATATATAAACCTCACGATTGAATTGTTTTGGTTTGGAATTATTGGTTGTTAATGTTATGGGCTATTAATTTTCTAATCAAAGCCATTTTTTCGCTATTAATGATATCACAAGCAGATGCTGAAATATCATCAGAATCTACATGGCTTTAGAAAAAAATGGTCTCCTAGGAGGTGCATATCAATTGGCTTATAGTTGGACCAAATTCTGGGGGACCCATTTATGTCTATACCTTGCGATTTATCACAAGTGAAATCTAAACATATATCAAATTTATCATATTGAAAGAAAATGACTTCAAATCAATATCATTATCAGAGTGGACTACTCTATTCTATTAATCAAACTTTCAACAATTGTATGCTTTTCTTTATAAAACAATACCCAAAAAAATAAACTCATTAAACAAAGACTATACATATTTTCTACTCAAGTTTATTTTCTCTGTATTTATTTTTATTATATTATTATATGAATATTTATAACTACACGAATATAAATGTTGATGTATCTTCACCCACTACCACCATCATCATTATTATTTTTATTCTTATTGTTACTATGACCAAAATTATTTACCCGTCTCTTGACCATGACATCAAAGAAAAGATTATTCAATATTATATGCAAAACCAAATTACACTGGCTGATGGCGATAATCCATTTCCCAAAGAGCTAGACAATTTCAACCACGTACTTGACGGCAAATTACTCGACTATATGGAACTAGTCCCACTTTGGCCACAAATCTCTTCATTCTCTGCAATGAAACCCAAACACAAGATTGTCCTGGATGACTATGACCTTAACATTGGCATCGATTCTAGAAAACATGTTCAGCACCTTAGCATGTACTGGTCCGCTCCTCCCAGATTTGGTAAGAATCCGGGTGAATTTTTAGCAACTCTTTTGATTGAAGTGCTCAAGTTGGGCTGGCCAAGACTCAAATCATTGCATTTGTACACTGGAGACCATGACTTTGGTTATTCTAAATTGATAAACTATTTAAGTTCAGAATATCCTAATCTTTATTCATTCCAAGCCAACATTGAGGTATCCATGGTCCATGAGTTTATTAATTGTCTTTCATGTGCTAGTAAGGATCTCGAGCTGAGAACACTCATAGTCGATATTGTTGTAACGCCTGGTAGCCAGGATAAACAAGCTCAATTGGAAGCATCTGCAGCTAACAGTAATAGTGTTGCCTGGGAGACATTGATGGCAAGCTCACTACGTGGTTGTTCCCTGGACTCACTAACTAGCCTGGCAATAAATTGCAAGCCTATAGATTCTTATATTTTAACTGCTATCCAGAAATCATGTCCGCATCTAGAATCATTATCGATCAAGGCTCATTGTAAAAACACATTCATCAGTTCAAATATTTTGCCATTCCCATCGATCACAAGATTGATAATTGACGGAATCTGTGATACTGATGGCCACAAAAATATGGAATCTTGGAAGCTAGACTTTGATAGCCTCATGTTCCCTTCTCTCCAAGAATTGAGCATATCCTGCACACTTACCACCAATATTGGTAATAATAGCGGTGAAGAAAATCTTCCAATAAATGCCACTGGCAGCAACAACTACTTGAAAACGCACTTGTTTGACATGGTCTTTTCTAACCACCTATGGCCCAACATGAAAGCATTGGAATTGCCATATATCGATGACAAAATAGCTAAAGAAATTAGTCACAATTGTCCGAATCTCGAAGCCATAATGATCAAGATTGATTTCGAGACATCGTCCCACACAGAGACTGAGCCAGCGCCAAATTCAACACCAAAATTGATATTTACAAACCTCGGACTATCATCTATTTTCCAAAATCTCCCAAATCTTACAACCCTGGTTATAAGACACACTGCTATGGACGACCAACAAGTTTATGACATTGACTTGAACGCCCTTATTAAAAAGTTTTCTAACACCAATCCATCCAGAAATGAAACAAATATCCAAAACTCCACCATTTTATCGCCTAATATGTCACTATGGGGTTCAAATAATTCACTCCAAATTCTAAAAATCAAAGACTCAGTATTTGATATCGAAAGTAGCGGTCTTATTCTCAGATCCCAACCATTCCTAAAAGAATTGTCAGTCTCTCTAATCCACGATTGCCGTTGTGACCAACAACAAGAACAAATTAATAAAGCCGATATAGAAGCTGACAGGCTATTTTCTTCTTCTACTTCACTATTACACACCTGTAATTGCAAATGTATATCCAAATTCTGGAAAAATGTTATCAATCACCACCACAACCACTTATACAAACTCCAACTAACAGTCGATAATCATCACAACTCAGCCAGTAAAACCCAATTACTGGATTTATTGAAATATTTACCTGCTTTAAAAGAAATTCACATTAAAGGTGCACATCTTTCAAGGGATATTACTGACTGCATAAATGAAAAATATCCTAGCCTTAAAATTATCCAACATACAATGATATTTGGTGCCCTTTAAATTTGCAAAACATCAGCTGTGTATTTAGATTATCAAGATGTTAAGGATTTTTGTATTGAATATATTTGTTTCCCCCAGGTCACTTCCTCCTTTTTTAATTAACGTCCATATAATCTTTTGTAATAATATATATTTCCATTTTCTTCATGTTATCTAAATCGTTTCTAATTTCATACTCTATAAACTAACTAACTAACTAACTAACTAAATAACAATATCATGGCATCTGTTTGTTTGGAATTATAATAAAATTATAATATTAAAATGATATTGCGATCAAAGCCAAAAGCTCTCAGATATATATTTTTTTAATAAATACAAAGATCCTGATTCCTTTTCTATATCTCTACCCTGTGTACTATTATCATATGAAAGTGATGCTTGGTATTTCTTTTTGGTTTTAGTAGCAACCTAGGCTGCATCTTGAAATCTAAAGTCTTTGCAACTATTTCTTTTCATTTCTTTGGTGACCAACCACATGATTATGAAATCCATCCAAACTAAATATTTTATCCTATATTTTTTATCACCTTTGTGACTAGAATTGACTTTACAACCATCAAATATTATCTATTAAAACACACTCACGCCTAATAACTAAATCTTCCAAACAGGTATAAATACTCATCTCCGCCCTTTCCTCCACCAAATAGTATCAGCATTCCCTTTCCATTTCATCTGAACACTCCCAATTCAGAAGAACACGCAAACCTCCTAAAATTACAATCCCAACTTCAATAACGATTGCTCTCTAACGAACTGCCCAGATCTACACACATACTCATGAAGTTCATTACCACCTTCATCACCGCGCTAACTTTTTTGGCCACAACTTCCCAAGGCCACATGGGAATAGTTGACCCAAAACCTCGCCTA
Source organism: Mycoemilia scoparia (assembly GCA_027575805.1). Lineage (NCBI taxonomy): Eukaryota > Fungi > Kickxellomycota > Kickxellomycetes > Kickxellales > Kickxellaceae > Mycoemilia > Mycoemilia scoparia. The sequence goes on along the minus strand of JANBPU010000196.1, from coordinate 11,655 downwards.
ACCGGCTCTGATCTAAAGAACCCTATCAACATATCCGAACTACCACTTTGCGGTGTAGCTGCACGTGGACCCACCCAAGCCACGGTCAAGGCCGGTTCCTCAATGACCATGAAGTTTACTGACCACGGTGCAGCCCACGGCGGGGGCCACTGTCAATTCGCCATCAGCTACAACAACAAAGACTTTGCCGTGATCCAGGACGAGCTCAAGCATTGTTTCAAGGACGGCCCATCTACCGACAACGATGTCAAGAAGACCAGCTATGATATCAAGCTTCCCGCAGAACTGCCGTCGGGCGAAGCTACGATTGCCTGGTCTTGGGTCAACGCCATTGGAAATAGAGAATACTATATGGGTTGCGTTGATGTCAAGGTTGAGGGCAGCGGTAAAGGCGATTCTTTCAGTGGCCCTCAGTTGCTTGTGGTTAACCATCCGACTCTTGGTGGCGGTAAGACTATTCCCGAATTCAATGGTAATTATGAGACTGGTTTGGATTTGTTCAAGGCCAGGCCAAAGATTACTGTTGGGCCTAATGCTGGTTCTGGTGAAGAAGGCCAAGGAGCGTATGGTAAAGAATCCATAGATAAAGAAAAGACCGATTCCTCTGATTCTAAATCTGCTACTGCCCCTGATGGTGCTAATGGTGGTGGTGGCAATAAATATTTCGCTGCTCCTGGTGATGCTGGCGAAGCCAAAGAATCAGAAGAAAAGGCCTCTTCTACTCCTGCCGACTCCAAATCTGACGTACTCGCTGCCGCTGCTGCTACTACTACTACCACCGCTCCTCCTGGTGAGAATAGCGGTGGTACTGTTGAAGGTAAAGGATCTGGAGGCGAAAAGACCTCATCAGCTGCCTCTGCCTCTGTTCCTGCCGAGTCCAAGTCTGAAGCTTCTGTATCTATTGCTATTCCCGGTGATGGCAATGACATTGTTGATGATAAGTCTAAAGGCGAAATCCCGACTCCTACTTCCTCTTCAGCCTCTGAACCTACTGGTTCTTATCCCCCTTCCCTTAGTAGTTCCTCTGCTGCTGCTACTACTAATACTACTTCCGCATCACTCTCCTCCTCTTCATCTTCATCCGTTAAATACTAGTATATACAATTAGAAGAGAGTTGACCTCTCGAGAATCTTGTGTGTGCATTCACTCAATGTGTTTATTACTGGTAGTTCCAATACTTGGTGATATCATTTTATAATGAACTTCCCTAATGACCCCCTCCCTCAATTTTCATGACCACATATCATTATGTTTTTAGCTTAGCTTTAGCTTTAGTTTGTTTTTCAATAAAATCTGAAATCACAGCCATAAACCACAAGATCCAAAAAAACATATTAGGAGTTGATCATATTTCACAATTCCTTAGGTAAAATGGAACCTTCAGGAGAGTAGTTGCATAGCAAATGTCTGGTGATTGGACCAAAACCTGATGAGGGCAATTCTGCCTTATTAATGCCTGATCACTAGTGAAATCTTTCCGATTATTAGCAGCATAGTATTACAGCCGTTAGCTGCATGTAATAATTCGCTATCAAGAAATTATCCAGATTATAAAACCAATCCATAAAATACATTGAAATAAATCTTTATAAATAAAACAACTCGTCACAACAACAAAAAAAAGTTCAAAAGCTCAAGTATGTATGGTAAAGGATAAAAACAATTTCGATATACTAATTTTTTGCATTAACAATTATATAATATAATATATAGGAAAAACAATAATAAAATAGAGCAAGCAAGTAAATGGAATTATTCAGAAGGCTTCACTTCATCGGTTCCGGACCCTTCTTCTGGGTTTTGCGGTGGAGACACAGTAGATGAGAATGTCGTCAACATTGAATCCATTTCATTTGCACTTTTTTCGCTGCTAATGCTCTTAGTTCTGGCATGCGATGAACGGCCACCACCACCACCTCCACTGTTCGGATTAAGTTCTCCCGATATAGTTTCGCCACTTCCGATACTACCACTGATACTGTTACTATTGTTCTTGGCCAACCTTCTCCGCCTTTCCAAATTCGAAGAAGCCGAGGACGATGACAATGGTCTTTGCTGGGTCTTTGAATCCAAATATCCCGGTGCGTTGTCATTGCTATGTAATGGCGACAATGATGTCAAATGAGGTACACCAACACTAGGCAAAGCCAGACTTGTAGAACTAACATTACGTGATGGGGTCATGGACGATGGGTTAGAATTTGGGTTATGGCCAAGTATCTTTAACACACTACTTCCTCCTCCTCCATTACTTCCAACCGACGAATATGACAACTGTGGACTATGCATAGTGTGGATGCCACTGCTGCGAGGCTGAAGATATGGACTATTGCTCTCACTAGCCCTGAAAAAGAACACGTCATCGTCGCCACCTCCAGGGACATCCAATAAATCCGAAGTATCGGCCCAATCGAAATCAAACATTGCACTGCCACTGAATTTTGACGGCTTGCCTTTTGTTGTTATTGTGTTCATGTCTCTGCGACTAGTGCTTCCTCCATTGAGAAATGCATCATCAACTGCATAGTCGTGCTGACGATGATGTTTGTCAGCCATGGCAGCAACTGCTTCAGCGCCAAAGAAATCTGTTGGAGATACTTGGCTGATGGCTGCCAACGAACGCGGAGTCAGTGGCGGGAACTTGTACTTTTCACTGCTACCACCATGTAATCTATTCCGGATAGCATCTCTGGTTTCTGCCAATCTATTTCTAATTCCATCCAAACTGCTCTTTGTTGGATTAGATGCACTGCGATCTCTTCCAGTAGCAGCAGCAGCAGCAGCCGTATCTGCAGTATCCAAAGCTAATTCTGTACTACTGCCTCTTCTTCTGGCAGGACTTCTAGTATTTCTCCCACCAGCAACAGGGTGTTCTTCTTCTGGATCAGACTCAGTAGCCCCATAACATACCCGAGTAGAATTAAACTCATCGTAAATCTTTGGACCCAACGCATTAACCAGTTCAGTGATATCACTGGACAGTTGTTCACGAAACTCGGCAAGCTTTTTAGTTTGCTGTTGTCCCAACACCAGAGTCAGGCACAAAGGCCTCAAAGATTTCAAGATATCTATTGCCTGCTCACCAAAGGCCAGGGACAACGAGCTAATAACCGACAGATTAACGATATTGGCCACAAAGGCGTAGAATGTACCCCATTGGGCCATGGGCTGTAACAATTCGGGGAACCAATGGGGTTTTTTGCGAACCAAGAATATAGCCGTGATACTGTAGAAGATATAAAGCGAGGGGATCAGGCCGAGGGCGATTAGGACTTTCCAAGTAGCAACAACATCGCGGGCACGTACTTTAACCGTAGATTCAGCCAGGGCTTCACGGGCCTTGCGTTTACTGTAAATGCCAGTCATGACGAATACTGGAATATTGAGAACAGTGCCTGGCAATGCAGCTAATCCCATAGCGCCCAAACAAAACAGGCGCCAAAGGAATAGAAACAGTGCAGTCAGTCTTCCCATTCTCAAATTGGCAGCTTGGTGGTCCTTGATTCCATAATACTTCAATGCCTGGTTGTATTCCATGATCCGATCACGAAGCTCAACAACCTCCGGCATATCTTTATAATTAAAATATCCCTTTACAAATCGCCGGGTCAATTCAACCTGTTGGGGCATTGACAGACGATACTTTCCGGGCTGATACAGTCTGCGACCAGCCTGAATCAATTTCAGAGTTTCATAGTCCGGTGTATTGAGTGTGACGTTTTTAAGATTCTCTGAAATAATCTCCAACAAGGTATTACAAGCATCTCTCTTGTCCTGCCCACCATTTTTATATTTCTCAACCAGCTCGGGGGGAATATCGACGGGGTTGCCAAACTCAACAACCGCACGAGAACGGAACTTACTGGGATGGAAATAGTTCAATCCAGTGGGAACAATCTTGACATCCAAATTTGGGTTGACACTCATAGCCCCCAAGGCCATTAACGAAACACCAACTTTAAGCGGCAGCATTTGGGTCCGATCATGTGAGCCGCCCTCAGGAAAAATACCAATACATTCGCCATTATCCAGACGTTCGTAAACCTCCTTATAGGTCGTATCCTGGTCAAGATGGGGTACGCTCTTGTACGGGGTTCCTTGTTCCGACGTGATCATTTCCACAGCTTTGGGGTCCTTAATTTCTGCCGACAAGTAAAGCACGTCATCAGACTCGACTCTTTCAACCTTGGCAGTGCCAGCATTATTAGGCAACATTATACGGAAATTTGGACCAAATTCTTTTGTAAACTTGGTTGTACCATCAATACCCGTGACTTTGAGGGGCTCATTCTCAATATCTGTGATCCTGACTCTACCGGACCCCTTTTTGGCAAGATCGCCGGCTCGTTCGACGGGAATTCCACGTAGACAACGGCCATAGAACCCAATGATCTTGCGTCGCATCGATTTGGCCGCGACTAGGTAGTATACGCGGCGGGGCGAATGCTGTAGTAGAACCAGAGGATCGATAAATTGGTTGTGGTGAGGGGCAACGACAAATATAATAGGACCAGACTCGGGTATCGAGTGGGAGTTGCGTGCTTCTACTTCGCGGAAGAAAAGGGAAATTACAAGCGACCAGAATATTCTCATAATGTCGTAGACCAAGTACTTGAATCTGCTCTCCTCCTCTACCTCCTTGTCTAGTTTTTTGTTGGCATTTGGGGTTTCCTTGGTGTCTGCTAATAGGGGTTGGCGTTCATTGGTGGTGGTGGTGGTGTCCTTTAAATTTGAATTTTGTTGATTGGAATTTGAATCCTCCTCCTTTATCACGGCGGATGCAGAGGAACTATTGACCAAAGGGTCCTTTTTGTTGGTCAGATGGATCTTTTCGTTATCCATGGCCATTGTTCTTGGCTCATATGATCACAATATGATTGTGGCAGTGGTAATGGTTGCTGTATTCAATAAGCAGGAGCAAGCAGACTAGACTAGACTATATACAAATGATTGCAAGGAATATTTCTAGGTTTGGGAAAGACAAAAATGACAAAGTAAAAGAGCAGACAAACTGCAGGCAGAGGAGAGGTTATTTATAGCCAAAAATCAAATGGCAAGGGTAGCATAAAAAGCGTGTGACTTTGACCATGCCAGGTAAGAAACAATGAGGAGGGGTTTTGGGCTTGAATAGGACGACGACAGGTCATCGTCACAGGGAATGCAGCAGTTAGTTTTACCCAATATCAAAACGCCAGCTGCATATCCAGGGCCGCACAGTCCTCCGCTGCTGCTGTGTGTGTGGCCCTTGTCTGGTTAGTGTAGCATTATTTCATCCTCGCCCCAATCAGGTCAGCCCCACGCAGTATGAAACAATCCTCAGCAAGTTTTAACTGACCACTTCTTCCCGGCCTGTTGTGCTGTTGCTGCTCTACTCCCTACTCCGACGATCCCCACCTTTTTTCTCTGCTCTGTCTGTTGCTGCGTATGTAGGGCCATACCTCATCTTGCCATACTACTCCTGCTTCTCTCTTTTCTAGGTCTAACAGACTAATGAGCTTGCTGCTCTTTGGCTTGTGTAGCGGTGGCAGCGATGGTGAGATGATCAGCAATAATACTTGTGTTGGCAATGCTGTGCATAGCCATTTATCTCGTCATTCCATCCCGCGCATTGCCACAAACGACCCCAGGCTTCAATGCTATGTATCTGTCTTGATGGCGTGCGTGTGTGTGCCCCCTGCCGTCGTCACAACGCCGCGGTGGGCAAGCAGCAGTTAAGCTGTTACTGCTCTTCACGCCTCGATTGATCCCACCACTATTGACTTTCTTTTTTTCTGTGAGGCTGTTCGTCCTATCTAAAACCCTATTGGCCAGAGACTCGCGTGTTATTCCTTCTAAAAGCGTTTCGCATATGCTATATCATTTTGGAGCCAGCAAGGTTTGCGAGTTATCAAGTAACACTATGGCCATATGGAGCATAATTTTTGAAGGGTGAATGGTTATAGGCGCAATCACAGCCAAATGAGTGACTGATCCCTCAAAAATAACTACTCATATTTCCCAAGGCCTGAGGTAAAATGAGCCCCTAGGAATTGTATTGAGAAAGGCTGGGGATTGGGCCCTCAGATTTGGTCTAATCACAAGGCATTTGGTATGCAACTCCCGCGGGCCCATTTTGCCCAAAGCCTTGTGAATTTTGACCTTATCGTTGTTCTCGGGAATTCCTTCAGACACCGCTGCTACTAAACTACCTAAAGATCTTGCATAGCCACTACTGTTGTTTATCGCTATCATAGTATGGCTCGGTGATGATGATCCTTGCTTCGTGGTATTTCAAGCTTGCATCATGTATACATTGCAATTACTACCACTATCGCCCTTTCTAATCTTCTTGCTGACAACTCCTTATCACACCGCTTCCCCTTCTTCTCTGCTGACCCTCTACGCCTTGCAAAAGACCACCGCCAAATTTGCAATAAGCCCTGAGCCAAGATCTCCACCACAACCACACACTTTTCACAAGAAAAAACACATCCCTATCTGGTTGCCCAAAAGCGATAGATCAGCAGATCTCATTATTCGCCCCACCATCATTATTTTAGAACAATGGGCTGATTTTCTTTTCTAAATTTCTCCGGCCTTGTATTGCGCTATTCAACCTTTTAAATTCCTTCTTTCAGATGAAATTGCCACCACCATAACAGCAACTCTTCACAATTTCTGCTTACTATCATCGTTATCATCGTTCCATATTTTCCAATTAAACATACACACATGTGAAACCCAACAAAGGAGTCCTTTCAATTACATTTACATAAAACAAATAATCCCAAATAAACACCCTTGAAATAAACTAATTAACCAGCTACTACAAACGCTTTTCCATGTTGAACAGACGGGTGGTCAGAGTTGGCACGGGCTCGGACATAACAGGTCCCCAAGAATTGCATATGGATTGGCTGGTGATTGGGCCAAAATATGAGGACCCATTAATATATATTTTATTTTTAATTCCTTATGAAATCTCACCGTATGGACCATGGTTTTTGAAGGGTACTACTACTTTTTGGTGGCCAACGATTATAGAAGAAACCACGGCCAAATGAGCGATCGGCCCTTCATAAATGATATCCCCATATGGATAAGCCGGCTAACAATCCCATGCCATATTAGAGTTATTCAGAGACGGAGCCGGGTGTTTATCATGATATCCCGAATCATCATACATTTGCATGCCCGAATAGTTTGCCTGATCAAGGTACTTTAACTTCATTGTGCACTTTTCAACACCAGTACCATATCCTTTCGATCCATAAAAACACAGCTCAAAATCTTCCTTTTTAATCATGGTTCTTCGGAGATGAGTTAAAGCATTACGGCCCGCTTCTGTTGTGAACTTTCCGCCAATCTTGATAGCTATTCCATTAAATTGCTATATCCCCACACATATAATGATAATAATATTATCATTATTAGTAATAACCATAGCAATGCGTGAATAAACATCCTCATTTAATTACTCATTATTTGTATTTATAATCGATTATATACCATACTTTGCATTACCTTACTGAATTCATTTTCCAGTCTATAAAACAATGGGTGAATATCCAATCCATTATAAACTTCTCCAACAAAGGTATCACCATCTTCAAAAAAATCCAGAGATTCTATTCTGTACCGAACAAGTCGCACTTGATGCCAGTATCCTAGCACAACATCGTAGTCCATTCCTTCACGATATACATCGGCCTTATGAAACTTCATTGTACAAATAAAAAATAATAACAAAATAATGTATTAGCAGCTGGTTATAAGGGTTGTAGAAAAGAGAGAGAGAGAGAGAAAGATTGGATTTTAATAAATGCCCTCTTTTTGTTTCTATTTATCACATTACCAAACAATAGATAAATGGATATTCAGACATTTTAAACACAATAAATATCATGGATATGCAATGTTTGCATTTACAAGTTTCCACATTCACACTCAGCCAGCCAGTCAGTCAGTCAGTCAGTTATTGTGTGGGAATATCATACACAGAGCATAACAAACCATTACTAAAGATTTATATCTTTTCTCATTCACTCTCTTTATTTAAATCAAACAAATTTGCATTTTTATTTATTAAGGAAAATAAAACAATAAATAAAAAGTACTATTGAGATCCGGATTATAGAGCTTGATCCCACTTTATTATTTCAAATCTTTTGGTTTACAATATTTTTTGAAGGGATCATGTTCTTCTTTTAATTGGGATATTTCCTTATTAGTAGTGGCAGAAAAATCAGGAGACGATGTTGGCAGCAATAATGGTGGTAGTTCTATGTTCTTCTCTTGCTGTGTTGATACCATTTCAGTAGTAACAGGCGATATAGTTGGCTCTATACGCTGTTGTTGTGGATATTGCATTGGTGATATTGGGCTATGATATGATATATCCATACCAGCAGCAGCAGCAGCACCACTAGCAACTGGAGACATTGGTAGTTCTATAGACTGTTGTTGCGGCTGTGGATGCATTTGTTTATAAGGTTGGGGGCAATGCTGCTCCATATCACCATAAAACTGGCCACTACCACCACCACCACCACCTCCATTGCAATCAACTTTATTATCAGTGGTGGTAACGTCTGTTTGATTCAAATTTTCCAACAAATTCTTGTCAAATACCATATCCTTATCAACACACTGCTTCCAACCATCCAGTTTCATGGCATCCAAAATAATACTATCAAAGAATCTCTTCATTTCATTTACTTTCTCTGGCTGGATGTTTTTACGCAGCCTTCGTAGCTTGAATCCCTTGTCGTTATCAGCCTCTCCGATAGCCCTTCTTAATCGCTGGAGATCATGGGGATGCAATTTGGTGCACCAAACATTTCTCCTTCCCATAGATTTACCACCACTGCCATTATTACTATGTGTCGGGCTCAAGATGTTCGTTCCTCCAGAGGCTGTTTCTGAAGAGCCAAAGAATTTACATGTTGGATAAAACGCACAAATCTGTTTTGGGTGGTGGAACTTGCAGTTGGTGTTAGTACAATACGGCCATTTGGTGCAACGTTTACTGATGTGTTTGGATTGCTGTTGCCTGTTTGTTGAATCCTGTAGCTTCTTTGGAGTCAATTGACCATCGAGGTGCTGCTTCTTTTGGGTTTTATGGACTTTTGCCATATCACCCTTCTGTGTTGTTGATGCTGGTACTGCTGAAACCAGATTGACCTCGTTTTCACTGCTACTATCCCCCAAGTATTTGGCTTCTATGACAGTTGCTTCGCTTATTGTTTGATGGTCGTAGCCAAGCTCAATTATTTTGTCCTGTTTCTGTGTACGCCCTTTAGTTTCGATATGATCGTTGCTATTATCTTCGGGATAATCTACATCCTCCTTATCATTGGCACCAACAACAATTTTTTCTTGGGAGAGTTTGTCTGGATTTGATGATTCTTCCGAGTCGTGAATTTCTGTGGGTTTTATTTCTTGCTGACTCCGACACTCATCCCCTTCAATCTGGTTCAGGAGGGAGTTGAGCCCCTCATCTTCTTGTAAAACATATATGCTTTCACCATCGGGATCATCTTGATTTCGACGGCTGGAAGTGTTAGCTGGAACAGGAGTCTCTGGAGTTTGAGTAGCATCCGCACCAGCATCGCGTTTACAAGGTGATGATGCCTCTGGAATGCCTTCATCAGATGATGAGTAAGACTTCTGACTAACCGAAGGAATTTTATCAGTGTCCATCGTATGCTGCTGCTCCTTTGGATTTTCGATCTGAGACACATTATATGTGCTGCAAGTCTTGGAGTAGTCATTGAATTTACTCTCAGAATTGGACTGTTTTATGCTAGAACATGGGCTTGGTAATGCATCCGAACCATCTTCTGAGGATTGGATGTTGCTGCCATCAAAATGAGTCTGGGAGAAAAACTCGTTATTTATGTCTGTTGTTGCTGTTGTTATAGTATGGCAATGTCCCTTTTTGAGTCGTCCAGCAAAATTATGACCTATCGATCTTGGACTGCAAAGCATTTCGGTACTTGGAACCTGAAGGGCTGTATTAGACCTGGGCAATGACTCGTGTTGTGCTACCGATTCAACCACACTTTCCTCACCATCATCAGTGCTAGAAGAAAGCCGGGCTTCTTGCCGCCGCTTTTTCACAACGATATAGACAATGGCGATCCCAGATGCTACAAATAGCAGCCCAGCTACAACTATTGGTATTATAATAAAGTTATTCATTATAGATCGGTGGTGTTGACTTGTTTGGCTGGCTTATCAGTAAAGGCGAAGGTTCAGTGATGGCCGGTGATCAAAAGCTGATATATATCTCGTGCTTTTAAAAAGAATGTCTTTAGTCGTAAATAGTTTAAAAGTAGCCCAAGTTTAAATAAGAACTATATATGGCCGTAAAAGTTGTGTTAAATATAAACTGTAAAATGTCTTGAAAAATGCCGAGTATATAGATAATTCCGTACTGGTCATTAAAAGAAGGAGAATAGAAAGTATGGCTAAGAATAATTATACAAACATATGCCAGAGAAGATACAGAAAATATCCTCACATTTATAATGCAGGAGAGAAAATGTTTGTGCAGCATGCTTTGGTTTTGAATTCCGCATTTGAGTAAAAGCTACCCTGTTTCTTTGGAGTCAGGATACTAGTAAACTATTATAAAGGCATTTTAGCTCCCCATACAATTTCTTCTGTTAGGTACACCAAAGGAATAGACCCAAAGTTGTAAGAAGTAGCAAGTTCTATCACAAAGTTGGTTTCCAAAACAACACTTTAAAGTTACCAAACCTAGTAACCGCATCCTATGGCTTTAAAAAATGAGAGTTGCTTTTTCTTTGCGGTTTAAATAATTGAAAGAGCTATAGTGGAATGATAAGTTGAACAATCAATACAATGATTGCAAAGAAATCACTATATAAAACCCGCCTTTGTGCTTGACATGTGTATGTTAGAAATATCTTGTTAGAAGAATAAATATAAATAAATAAATGTAAAGTAGCTATGTAATTCGTTAGGGTTTTCAAATGCACTCAAAGCTTCAATGTTATCACTTTGTTTCATCATAGTATGCAAACCCCAAAAAAAGTTAAAACTTTACAGGTAAATACAACACGAAGTGGTCAAATTGAGATCAAAACAAGAATATTTCATCATAAAGACCTCCTTAGATAGAAAAGAAAGAAATTTGTCTATAAAACTCAACAACAATCTTATTTGATAATACTGGTTGGTTCTGCACAATCATGCTTTGTATAAATATAGGTTTTATATACCTTATTGAAGTTATTGTAAGTAATAAAGAATAACGCTTTGACAAAAGATCAATAAAACGTGCCTTAGAATAAGCTCCAAAATTAGCCTAAAAGGGTTGTAAGCTTGAATAGAATGGAAGAAAAACGATAGATTGGACAAAATAAAGTAACAAAGCATGAATAAGTATATATGGGTGAATATTTTTGAAGGGTGAATATTTGCTAGTAAAGTTGGACACCCATTTGTCTGTGATTGCCCTTTTAATAATTATCCACCAAATGTTTCCATTCAAAAATTATTATCGATATATAAATCCCGAAGAAACAATAATCTGCTTAATCATTATAATTGATAGTCCATTATCAACTGCCAAGGATAAGGGCCCACACAATCCTAAATTAGCTGGCGAACAAGTAAGCCTCAAAAATTTTTTGGCCAGAAAAGCA
>JANBPU010000195.1:0-21282 GCA_027575805.1 Mycoemilia scoparia | reverse complement strand
GTGAAGTCAAGGGAAATAACAAGGTATGTCTATATATATATATATAGACATACCTTGTTATTTCCCTTGACTTCACAAACCTTCGTTTCTCACACCTTTACATTTCAATTCACAAAAAGTAATACTGATATCAAAAGCATACTCGACTACCAAAAACACGCGTTAAATCAAAAATATCTGCAAACAGAGCCTCTATTTTCCAGTTTGTTTTACTTTCCAGTCCTTTCTGCATACCAGCTCTCTAGATACTCTACATTTGGATTCCCTCTTTTCCGCACTTACCAAAATGCTAGCAGACCCCATTAAGTCTACAACCATGCCTGAAAACAACAAAGAAAACACTGCTGCCGTGCCACCAGTGGCAGCACCAGCTTCTACCAAGGACGATGCCGTCAAAGCCGAAGAAATAAAACTAAAAGCCAACAAACTATTCGGCTCCAAAAAGTACGCCGAAGCTATTGAGGAATACAGCAAAGCCATCAAACTCAACCCCAATGTTCCATCCTACTATACCAACCGTGCATTATGTAACATCCATACCGAAGCATACGGTGGAGCAATAACTGATGCCGATAAAGCCCTAGAACTCGACCCCCGCTTTGCCAAGGCCTATTATCGTCGCGCTACCGCCCACATGGCACTGGGAAAACTCCAAGAAGCACGTAAAGATTATAACGATGTTATTAGATTGGCTCCGGATGATAAGCTGGCCAAGGTCAAGCTTCGGAATTGTGTGAGGCTGGCCAAACTTAATATGATGGCCGAAGCATTGAGTCCGCTGACCAAAAAGGTCTTGGAGATTGATCAGATTGATTTGAGTAATTATTTGGTGGATGATGATTATAAGGGGCCTAGATTGCCCAAGCGCAAAGTCAAAAACGAAAATGGAGATGATACTGATCAAGAAGAGGAATATATTGATGCGGAATTCGTTAAGGCTGCTAGTGAATGGTTCCGGGACCAAAAGAGTTTGCCACTTCGTTATGTATTATGGATAGTTTGTCAGATCCAAAAATACTTGCGACCATTGCCACCAATTATTGATGCTGCAATTCCCAAGGACCATGTCTTGACGATTTGTGGAGATGTTCATGGACAGTATTATGATTTGTTGAATATTTTCAAGACCAATGGGGTCCCGACAAAAACTAACATGTATCTATTTAATGGCGATTTTGTTGATCGTGGTTCGTTCTCGTTGGAAACTGTATTGTTACTGTTTATGTACAAACTGCTTAATCCCGATGGATTTTTCTTGAATAGAGGTAACCATGAGTCGATTAATATGAACCAGATGTATGGGTTTGAGGGTGAGATTAGGGCTAAATATCCCGGAGGGTCAACTTCAAAGAGGATTTTCAATTTGATGGAAGAGACTTTTGAGTGCCTGCCAATTGCCCATGTTGTTCAGGAAAAGATCTTTGTTGTACATGGTGGTCTTTATTCAAAGGATCTTGGTAAGGCTGACAATGATAATGTCGTTACTTTGGAGCAGTTGAGAAGTGTGTCAAGGTTCCAGCAGCCAGGTGACAAGGGTTTGTTGTGCGAATCTTTGTGGTCTGACCCCCAGGATGCTCCAGGCCGTGGAGTTAATCAAAGAGGTGTTGCTCTGAGATTTGGACCAGATGTTACCAAGGCGTTCTGTGAAAAGAATAATTTGAAGATGATTGTACGTAGTCATGAACAAAAGGCTGAGGGATATGAGATTGCACATGATGGTAGATGTGTTACTGTGTTTTCGGCTCCTAACTATTGTGATCAGATGGGTAATAAGGGTGCGTACATGAGAGTTACACCAGAGCTGGATATTACTTATCACCAGTTTGAGGCTGTTCCCCATCCAAATGTTAAGGCTATGGCCTATTCTCAGATGAACCAGTTCATGTAAACAGTCTTGGTTCTAATCTGGCTCTTTTTTGTCTGGTATATAATGACCACAGTTCATTCTATCTTTCACTCTGTTTTATTTGATCTTCCTCTTTTGGTATCATACATTTAAATTTTAAAAATATTTCCGAAAAAAGTACATTTTTACCATCTAAATATTCACATTAGTGTTTAGTCAATTGAAATCATGATAATTGTTTATTTTAGTAGAATATTGTATATAGTCGGATTTTGCTACTGATCAGACACACACAATGGCTTTGGAGGAACCCAGCAAAAAATCTTATAGACTTGAGTAACAACTTTTAATGATGAAAAATGTTCTGATGTATTTTAAGATAGATGTTGTTCTTTCAGGGGTGGTGTGAAACTGACTTTTCTCGAATGTATGCATGTATTATTGTTATTATGATTTAATTCTTACTGACTATTGCTTATTATTATTTTTTGTTTGTGTATGTACTTATATTATATTTTTAGGAGCCTTTTATGCCTAACAACTTGTAAAATAAAGCCATATGGGATTTGACGTATATGTAATATAAGCAAGAGTCTCTGTCACTACAAAATAATAATAACTACAGGAATTTCTGGTGATGACTACTAGCAAATTTATTTTTCAAATCACCAATTTCTGCCAGCATTTTACGCTGTCTTTGCATATCGACTTTGCTAACTGCCATATCTCTGTCCCGGTTAAATCTACGTCTTGACCATTCATCGTTATCGCTGCTATCATCATCGCTATAGCCTCTATTGCCTCTCCTAGATGAAGATGAATGTTTTGATCTCCTACTATCTATATCCCTATCCCGTCTTGGACTACGACTCCTACTTCTATGCCTCCTACTAGATTTCTTTTTGCCTTTATTCCTCTTTTCCAAATGTTGCTCCAGTAACGATTTAGGCCTTTCTCTTTTATTATATTCTTCAATATATTTTTCCTTCTCTTGATCTTCCTTAGACAATACAACCTTCCTTTCTTCATCCCCTTCATCGCCACCACGACCACGACGTCGATGATGTTTCTTGACGTATTCAATTTCAATTCCTCCATTCTTTTCATGTTCTTCTAACGCCCTTTTGGCTTGTTCTTCCATTCGTTTTTGTCGTTCTTGAGGCGTTTCTGTCCAACTCTTGTCAAATACTATACCCAGTTTTGATGTCGCATTTCCTGACGTTGAAGGAGAGCCCTCAGGTGCTATCAACATCCACTCTCCCCGTTTATTACCAGTATTGGGTTCATCATCTTTGGATTGCTGGTTTTTTTGAGATTGTAGTCTGTTTTGTTGTCTTGATACAAATTGTTCGATTGCTTGATCCTCGACACCCATCTATAAATAGATAAAAAGAACATATTCACTGTCAATATCGGATATCCTTTCAATCTTATAAAACATTACTTTCTTTGTATATACTGTACTTACGCTTGAATCATTGGCCAATGCAACTGAAGGTCCCACTATAGCATCGTCCTCGCTGTCATCATTATTGTTTTGTACTTGACCCGGCAGTATTGGGCCTTTAATTACACCATCAGTAGTTTTTGGTTTTGCTGTCAGTGTTGGTTGTGTTGGTGCTTCTTTGGCAGTTTTTCGCTTTGCTATCAAATCTGGTGGCAGATCTGGTATATAAGCATCTGAGTCACTACTGCTATCACTCCTAGGGCTCATGGCTGTATTGGAAGTATTAATAATAAAACAATAGTATCCTGTTTAAATAATACTAGCCATTTAAACAACCAATTCAAAAATTGAAATAAGTAATAATAACAAGGATATACGAGAACGTTATTATGGGGATTTATGCTGCTAAAGTAGCACAATATAATAGTGAAGTTCCAAACACAACTTTAGTGTATGTGGCATACAGCTACCTCCATAGGAGTAATAAAATGCTTAATCATCAATATAATAGTGAAGTTCCACAAATAGTCTTTACCACATAAATTCTCTATACTAAAGCTTATTCAAGCGTAGCTTTCAGTTTTATTTTCAAATAACTTGAAATTATGTTTTGTGTGGGATCAAACTAAACTAAAATATAGGGGGTTCAAAATATGGCCCACCCCTACTAAAAATAGCAAAGATCTTTATAATCAAATAATATATATATAACATATATGGTCGGGTCTCGCCTAAAGTGTGCCAGAATAGTCTCCTCATCATCTTAAAATAAATGCCTTGTGAGCTAAATTTTCTGGAGGCACTAGAGTACCAGCCTGTTTCCTTTTGATGGAAAAACTGCTGTAAAATAAATATACGAGCCATATAAAGCTTAACTTCTTTATAAAATAATAAAAGAGAGATGGAGCAGACAAGTAACAGCTACACTTCAAAAGTCATCATCAACCTCCATAAATGCAGAATAGTTGACTCTACTTTGATTACGACGGCTACTCCTTCTTGGGCTATAATCAGCTGCTGTTATAACCCCGCTCTCATCAGCGACAATAGTGCCTTCAACATCTTTACTATTATTCTGTTCCATATGTCCACCACGATCATTATTATCGTTATTGCCCTTTCTCCTTTTGGGTGTAGGACTGGTGGCGTCGTCATTAATATTTCGATCTTCCTGGCTTTCATTTATTACTAGGCAGTTGTTACTATTGCTGCCAACATTGTTGCCATCAAAAGTGCTCATATCACCATTTAGACTTGCAGAAGTAGTATCTGCAACTTCAAGTCTACTAGATGCAAATGATTCTGAATTGGTACCATCCTCCGTTGATGCTTCTCTTTTACGTGTCGATCTCTTGGGCCTACCACGCGGCTTCGAGGTCCCAGGTTTTGCATTGGATCTAGTAGACATCCGCCTAGGTGTTGAAACTTTCGGTGTTCCTGCTGCTGATGCTGCCGCTTTTGCTGCAGTCGATTCTTTTTTCGCTAGCCACTTCGGATCATCTGGGTACTCTTTAATGTAGTCTCCCAACGGTCTGGGAGAGAATTCAGGAACATTCTGGAGACCTGAAAAGGCATACCACAACATATTCTTTAGTTGCAATGCATCCATAGATCGTGGATGTGCGTGTGGCAAAGACCTAAACTCATTAGTTACTCGTTCGCATTGATCAACTCGCTCAGGACTAACAAAATCCACAGCAACCTTTATGGCATTGGCGTAATTACAAACTTGGTGTGCACATCCTGCTGGGACAAAAACAGCGTCTCCTGGGTTTTGGTAAATCCTCCAACCTCGTACTTTTTTACCTTTTTCTGGATCATACAATCTCTTTCGCATATCAGTGGTTAGGAATGAATCTTGATTATGAATCACATCAACATCACCAATGTCATATCCCATTCTTTTGTGACGTTTTTTCAGATATTCGCGAATAACTGGCAAGTCTCCTGGTGGATATATATCCCACACTGCTGCTGCTGGCTTAAGATCATGTTCTTCTTCGACCTCATTAGTCTCAGGCTCTGACGCTTTCTTTGGCTCAATATTACCCTGATCGCTGGAATCTTTTTGGTGTACTTGGCGTGCCTCTGGCTCTGGCTCTATCTTACTATTAACAGGCTGCTTATCATCAGCACCATTTTGGGCCTGAGAAGATACAGGTTCCGACTCTGCCATAACATTAGCTGGCTCCTCAACATCCATTTTAACTTGCAGTGGTACTTCTGCACCTAGTATTGGTTTAGTGTCGATCTGCTTATCGGCACCATTTTGAGCTTGAGGAGTATCGATTGGTGTTACGCCCACTGTAGTTTCTGGCGCTGGCACTTCTGGGGCTACTGCTGGTACTGATGTAGTTGATGGCAGATCCATATCTGGTGTCCATATTCCAGGAATAGGTATCTTGTTCTTTCGCAAAAAGTCTTTTGAGCAATATACCATAAGATTGGCCGCATCTGCCATATCACAATGAAGATTAGTGGTGCCCGGTCCACCTTTATCGTCCCAAGAACCGTAGGCAAGATACATCTTTGGTCCAAGATCTGGTGGGCATGCTCCCTTTGGAAGCCAGCTGGCAAGGTTAGCCAAACCATCTGGATTTGTATAAGCCTGGAATGGCAAAACATTCATATAATCTTTGAAATGATCGGGAAGTCTGGACTTGAAATCTTCCTTTGGTGGCCAGTCTTTGATTTTTAGAATACCGTTTTTTAGATAGGTTAGCTTATCGACCCACCTCATGTCAGAAAGCTGGATGTCATTAACTTTCTTTTTGATAATACGTTTACCGCGGAAATTGTTCTGCTTCTTTTTCTCTGTCATGTACTCTTCCTCATCATCGGTATGATCATCAAGATCTGTGTCATCACGGACTGCAAGTTCCAGGGGAATATCAATTGCATCAATATCCTGATCGAAATAATGAAAGAATTCTTTGAGCTTCCACACCCCAACACTGGCCCCATATCTCGCACAATCAAGGATCTCGACTGCCTCATTACCGTGGTTTTTGGATAGCCATTGTGGGGTCCATTGTTTGCGATTGATGTGATCAAGTAGCCCAGTTACAACTATCACATTGTTGGCTCGCCATAATCTTGAAAACTCCTCAAGGCTTATCTTGCCAGCTTCAACCCGGATCACTGGCCTCTCCCACTCTTCAAGTTGTGGTGGAATCGTATTAGCCATCCACCCAATCCTATTACTCTCCTCCATCAATTCTCGTCTTCTTTCTTCGCTAATACCGCCCTCGACTTCATCATAGCTACTTCCATCCATAATCTTCTTGGTATTCAGATCCTCTTCATACATCGAAATGGCTTTCTGAATCTTGTTGACCATATAGTCAACCTCACTCTTCGTAAACTTTGATGCCCTTAAAAACATGGTCTTTTTATGCAATATAACTCTCAAATCTTTTGGAGCAACTCGCTTTCTCAAACACGTTGTTATTTTGCCCGGCTTTAGAACTTTAAGTTCTTGGCTGGAAACCACTGGCTTTTTTACCATCGAGTCATCCCATGACAAAAAACATTGTTTACAAATAGCATACCCACAAATTGGACAAAAATAGAAGCCAGCCCAGACACTGGTATCACATCCATCACACAATTCACGTATCTCGGGCACTGGGCGCTTAAGAAGACACGGCTTGTTATTACAAGCATGAAGTGGTTCGTCTTCTCGCTCAGCATCAGTAAAATCCCTCATAAATACTTGCTCGTCTTTTAGCATCTTCAGATACATTTTTGAAGTATAAATAATTATAGTCTTCTCAATCCAGCTGCGCTCTTGACTTCCTGGTGGTGACTCATGAAACAGCCATTTCGCCAAATCCCTATACTCTTCGGGAACTATCTGCGAATGAGGCAACGAAAAACTCACAATCTCACTTTTATAAAAATCGCGCGATGATATAAACGCCGGGCCTTCATAGTATCTAACTTTTGTGCTTTCCTTTATGCCTTTCCTTTTGGGCGTCTTTGTGACTTCTTTCGTCGCTTCCTTCGTCACGATAAGGGCCCTAATGCCACTGAATCGGCACCCATCACCAGCTTGGCGTCGAATACAAGCCAGACACATTGATAATATGGTACTTCTTGAGTAATTCAGACATCCACTCTCTTGTACGTATAAAGAAAAGCGCTCTTTATTTTCTTCAATGACTTTAGGGTCAACGCTGGCCAAGTCTACATGTACCATTGGTTCGCCAGGAAGTGCGGGCGACCCAGTTGCCAACGCATTCTCATACCACTCATATGGGTCTCTAGGATACGCATGATCTTTAACATGGAATTCCCAATAATCCCGAAGAAATGCTTGTGGTGGCTGCTTCTTTTTTTTACCAATAATTCCATGGGGGTTCTTTGGAGATACTTGAGATGAAATCGATAGTGGTGTCCCAAGTGCGCTTTCGTTAAGCTTATTGCCATTAGTAGCCGACATTGCTTCTGAATCTATTTCCTCTTTTTCTTTTTGTTGTTTCTGTCGTAGTTCCAATTCCTCGTGGGCATCTTTAACCATTTTGTTCCAAATATCCTTTATCTGAGACTTTGTTGCCAAGTCGACCTCAGATGATTTGCTTCTTCCCAACACGCATCCCAACACCCATTCAAACACAGAATCCTTTTCTGTCTCTTTATCGAGGCTGTTCTTATCAACAGCAATAGCAACATTGGATTCCTGTCCTGTCGCTTGAGATTGCTGCTCTTGCTGTGATTGCGATTGTGGCATTAGCCCATTGTCTTGCTGTTGCTCTTGCTTCTGGATATTAGGATCAGTACCATCAGCCTTTTCCTCTGAAATGGTTGTTGTTTCGAGGATAGCCAAGCCCTTGTTTTCGTTATCTGCTGGAGGCTCCTGTGATGCCACGGCAGCACCATTGCTGTTATTGATAGAAACTGCGTCTTCTGCCTTTTTATCTTCAATTTTTTCTCCATTATTTGGCTGAAGTACAATACCAAATTTGTCGCCCTTATTCTTTAGACGAGCAATTTCGAGTGCCATATCCCGAAGCATTTTCTCTTGGTCACAATTGAACTCAATGGTAGGGGGCTTCCCATTTGAAGGCTCATTTAGTGGTGGTGGCTGTGGATTATCAAGAATAGACATGATCAATATATAACATCGATATATAGCGAGAACAAGTTGTTGTAACTTTTTGATAATAATACACGACAAATAAACACACTGGTATGTTCTGTATCAACAATATATACTATATAGTAGAAAAGGTTGAGAGGCCAGAGAAAAAGCGGACAAGAGTTAAACAAAGATGGCGACACAGCCTACCAATAATAATAAGGCAACTTCAAAGTATCAAGAGGGGACACGCTTTTCGTCTTTTTTGATATAATCTTCGTATGCAACTAAACCCCCTGTTATTTCTAATTATTGCCAGCAGCAGGTTGCAGCTTTGTCACGAGCTGCTTCAATGTTTACGCCTTTGCTTGCGCTGACCCTGTTTTCTAATCAATTGCTGCTACTGCTATTGCTGACCAGCAATTGCGGGAGTGTGTATTATCGTCATCATTATAAGTGACTTCTATAATTCTGTCAATTCGTTGGCTTCAACCAAACTATTTTCTTGGTTTCAAGTTTTTGGTGTAAACATTGAAGTATAATCTAGCCAATCATAACACTTGAAACCAATATTCTTGTGTATGGAGTTTTAAGTTATCTGATCATTTTGCTTTGACCATTTCGGTAATTCCGTTAAGCTGAAATAGAGAACCTTTTAGACCCCAAGCCAAATAAATCATATACGTTCATCTGTCCAAATAGTATTAATTATAAATTCTTAGATACCTGTTTTTACACAACGTAAATAAATAAGTATGTTTTTATTTCTTTTAGGTTATTATAAAAATGAGAGCTATAATGTATATAGAAAATGAGTTGAAAAGGAATGTGAATGTCTATCATGTATTTATTTATTTATTCTTCTTCTTTCTCCTCTTCGTCTCCCTCGTCTTCTGAATCTTCATCTCCATTGCCTTCTTCAGAATCACAGCATTTGTCTTTGTCACTATCACTGGACTCTTCATCCCCACCTCGTTTTTCAAGAGATCCGCCATTGCTGGATGTAGAGCACGTGCAGCTATTTGACAAACTGTCAGAGTCAGAGTTATGGTCTCCACCACCTCCTGGCATTGGAGCAGAAAGAACAGAGGCAGTAGCCAAAAGAGTAATAAGTAAAATGGATGTGTAGAACTTCATGTTGAAATAGTTGATTTATGTGTAACTGTAGTTATGTATATAAATGTGTGTATATGTGTATATGTATTGAATTGTAATTTGAATGACTTAAACTTTGTTGTTGTTGACCACGGGATGCTATTTATACGTTTTCTTTAAAGTCATAGAGCCAGCCCCATTTAGCCACAACTGTAAACTGTTTTCGACTACCAATATCAAAAATTCCATGCCAAGAATTTTGGTGGCCCTCCAGATACTCTGCTAAACCAGGTAGCGCGATTAACAAACTGAGCCTCCCAAGCCATTTTCTCAGTTTTTTAAAACTCTAAAGTAAACGACTAGCACAAAAATTTATAAAAGTGAGATTTTATTTCAATTTCAAAAAACAAACCCAAAAACTATGCCCAAATAAAATTTCTCTATATCAACATTTTATTTGTCACAAAAGCGTCTGTCTCTTGCTCAGACTGCCCACTATTTGTGGCTGCGGAGCATGAATGATCTTGATTCCAGAAATGCCCATCATATTCTTTTGAATAATAATCTATTCAAGTGTGATATATATATTTCTCAAGATGTTTGCAACAAACTACGCATACATTATATTCCAAACTATGTAATGCCAAGGAACTGAGTAAATAAAAACTAGATTTGAAAATTGTTTGCAACATTATAAATGACCAAAAGATAGAGAGTATTGTTAGCTTTTCTCTCTCTATCTATCTCTCAACCAATTAATCCTACGTGGAGATCATATGCTAGTTGTGACTTTAAAATGTAGTTGAAACTTATTACCTATAACGAGAATTATTTTGGGAATTAGTAATGTAAGCCCCGCTTGCTACCAAATTCTTAATTGAATACAAGCAATACATTTGCATACATAATATCTCAATTAATTATTTGGAAATGGAGTATAACACAATACTCATGTACTCATTTGTATAACTGTATGTATTTTCCTCACATATAATACATCCTAATCATTTGAAATTTGCGGCTTTTCTACCTAAGGTGCTTAATAATATCTTAGTATTCGAACTGTCTATCTAGATATACATTTTTTAGACCAATTTACTCTCCCAGGGTCACATGTTTAGATATGCAAAATACCTTTTATTCTATAAGCCCCATAAGTAACAGATCATGCTCTTTGATCTTCGAGATATAAATGTGATCAATCCATTGATATTCCAATACCGCAAGTCCCTTATTTTAAACCAGATACCATTGTGAACAACTTTCTTTCTTTCTCCTATCTAGAGAGTCTTGTTAATAATGAATCATTATAATGTTTTAACAGTGGGATTGAGGTAAAACTATAAAAATTTTAATAAAAATGTTTGTGATATTTAAGAAAAAGATTCTCTAATTGATGTTAATTAATATGTGTATAGTGGGCCTTCCTGTTCTGGTAAAACTGTAAGCCAACAATCCTTATATACTCATTGTATGCAAAGTCAGATTTCAGGGCATTATTCAGCTAATCTATATTGTAAATGTTGCTTTGTTATGTATGCATTATAGACCATTGCTCTTAACCTCGTTAAACTGTTTCCTGAAACGGTCGTGATCCATCAAGATGAATATTATAAGGTAGTTGTATGTCATGTACTGTTGCCATCAGAACCACTAAGCCAAAGTCATTTTATCAAAGAAAACAAATTAACAATCAGTTGGGATTATATATATATATATATATAGCCAGACAGCCAGATCCCGATTCACATGGAAACTGGATTGGAAGATTGGGATTGTCCAGATGCCTTCGACATGACGAAATTTGTAAAAGATATACAAAAGGCCAAGATAAACCTTGAAAAGCTTTCTATTTTACAAAGGAGCAGTGCTAGTTCTGACAAGCAGCTCGAAATCCAAGAGATTAAAGACCATTATGCTTCTCGGTGGGCAAACCCATCTGAAGATGTTAACAAGGTCATATCAGATAAGGATCTTAAAATTTTAAAAGAAAGGATTGAAAAGAGTATATCGTCCACAGAGGGTGCTTCTAAAGAAACTACTAGTGGCAACGCATCTCCCTTCAACAATGTCAAGCTAGTTTTGGTTGACGGTATTTTGTTGTTTAATGATAGAAACATTGTTGAACAAGGTGCTGAAAAGCATCTTCTGCCTGGAGATGTATGCGATGTTAAGATATTTTTCACTGCCAATCCAAGGATTCTTAGAACGCGACGTGAAGCGAGGTCTGCGTATGCAACAAAGGAAGGAATATGGGTCGATCCACCAGGCTATTTTGACAACTTGGTGTGGCCAAATTTCCTTAAGTTTCACTATGCTCTTATCAAAAAGTATCCAGAAGCCTCTGGAGAACCCATAGAATCGTATAATGACAATGACTATAAGAAAAGTGGACATGCAAACTTAAGTCTAGCAGACTACCAAAAGAATTTGACAATTCTTTCAACCACAAGTACCATGCCATCCGAATCACTTGCAAGGTGTGTTGACACTATCCTTGAATCATTGAAATAGTCACAGATATATATTTTATTGCCAATAAACATATAAATGTATATAGTCGGATTTCACTACTGATCGGCCACACACAATGGCTGTGGGCGGGCCCCAGCAAAATATAACATAAATTTGAATAACAATTTTTAAAAATTGTAATAGTTCTGATATATGGGCAATAATTTTTGAAGGGTGAATATTTATAGAGGCAATCACAGCCAAATAGATGTCCAGTTTTACTAGTGAACTTTCACCCTTCAAAAATTGTTACCCATATGTTTATATTTAAATCTAATAATTTGCTGAATTTGGGTTGGTATTTGTGAGTTCGTATTCTTGACAGCCAATTTAGTGGATCGCTGTGACTGTGATAAAGAAAACTGATATCAAACAGTTCTTTTTGGTTGACTTGCTATGCAAAAATATAAATACCAGGAGTCACCAAGCCGGCTCTTGTGTATCATTCTACGTGTAGGAGCAAGAGACCCAGGATACCACTTGGCATTGTTCTTTACTACATTGCTTTGGTGACATTGCTTGTGATTCAAATAGAAAACTAATCAAGTTGAAATAAAAGCATTTTGAGTGTGGTATGGCGGCTTCAAATACCACCAACATAATCATCCAATGTCAAATTGATATTGATGAGTGTAACACACAGAGAAAGCAGTGGTGCATCGCACTTGGTTGTTGACCTTTTTTTCTGCTCGTCAAAAAAGGCAATACAAAAGACCTTTTGATCCATGTTTTATTACTATAATATTTCCTTTATTTTCATACTTTGAGTCTGTTGAAAAACACAGTCCCACTCATAGTCGCCACCACTCCACCATGGGCATCATTTATTCTACTAAATTTCTCCACTATGTATAAGTAAAAGGTCAAACCTTTAGAGTGTAGCAATTGATTCTAAAGGACTCAATATTTGATAAATTCATCCGCCAACATCGTTTGTTGTTGATGTCTTGAGCTCAGTAGTTTTTACTCAACAATGTCAGAAAACTCTTTTCAATATGCTTAATAAACATCAGCTACAGCTCTTAAGAAACAATATAAATAGACCAGGGCTGTTCTACAAAATTCAAAAGTTTAACTACAACAATCAGTACTACTCTATTTTTGGAATCTTCCTTCTTGAATATCATCTATCAGCGACATCTCAACTCATTTTTTTGCGCTAACCAAGATAACCACCATGACCATTAATAACGCCAGCACTGCAAGTCAAACAAAACTGGAAATTTGTTCCAATTATAGACCTGGGGAATATCGGTGTCAAAAATGTAATAAGGTTTTGGTTGACAAGTATGATTATTGCGACCATACAAATAACTGTATAGAATAGACTATCGACACTGTGCAGGCGAAATGGTGGGGGATTGCTTGATGCAACAATAAAAAATCACATTTAGCGGTCAATTATTGTTGCCATGAACACAGCCAAATATGTTCATCCTCTAGAAAACAACAGCCTGTACTTCCTTTGTATTTATGCTTGGCTTTTTATTGAATAAAATAAAGACTTTTGTGTGAATATAAAAAAGGTCAAGGCCCAAAGGGCCTAAAACAAAACTAGTGAATTTTCTAGCAATTAGTTGAATATCAAATAGTTTGTGATTGAGCCAAAACCTAAGTAATCATTTTTATCTGCTACACTTTTAATAACTATTATAATTTCATAATATATGGGTAGCTATATTTGAAGGGTGATCATTTGATAATAGACTGTGATCACCCATTTGGCTGGGATTTCCCCTATAATCGTTAGCCACCAAAAGTCACCCTTCAAAAATTATGATCCATATGATAAGAGCTTTTTCAGGGATGGTGTAAAAATGACTTTTCTCTTGAATGTGTATGTATTATTGTCATTTGATTTTTACTAACTATAGTTTATTATTATTATTATTTCTTCTGCCTGTATGTGTATATGCACTTTAGTATTTTTCAATAATAATTTTTGAGGGGCCGTTTATGCCTAATAGCTTGTGAAATTAAGCCATATTGAGCACACAAATATATATTTATCCATCTTTGCAATGCCACTAAAGGCTCTCTATCTCCCTTTATAATAACCTTTCCATACATTGTTATTTCCATTTATATTTCTTGCCCTGCATATTAACCAAAAGCGATACCATTGTTTTTGAAGCTTAAAAATAGCAAACAAAATGGATTCTCACCATCACGCCCAATAGCTGTGGCCAGCTTGTTTATACAGACTAAATGAGGGCGTACATCTGTTTTTGAGGAGCATTGACTTCTTGTGGGAATTCATCTACGTTTTTTGCATCTCATAAACAATTATAAATAGCCCTTGTAAACACTGCACTGTGAGACTCTGTATGAGGAGTACAAATAAAGACGTCAATCTTCTTAAATACTCATTCCCCACATCTGGTTTTTGCTGTTGTGCTGCCACATCAGTCAATTAACTGACCGACACATGCATAGTTTAGTGATGTTCTGAAAATAGATCCCACCTGCTTCTGTAAAGACAAAATCTCCCCTCCTCATCTGCAATACATTTTAACTTGCTTGTTAGCAAGCATTTTAGTCCAGACCAAATGTATATGCATCTCTGTTACGAATTTGTCACTCTCTCTAATTTCCTACACATTTATCTATAATAACAGCTTTATTTTGTACTTTTTATTTTATTGAATGTCATATACACTATGATACTAATAGACAAGTTGGTTTTTATACAAATTTTTTTGCCTATAATCCCCAGGTTTCTAACTGTAGCCCAATACATACTTCAGAGTCATCGCAACACAAAGAACTCAGAAATGTGCCCCCAAATATCCAAGAAACTGTTTTTGAACAAAGACCGATACATGGAGATATATTTGCTCGCCAGTTACAGCTCCTGGGCTCATTAGCAGAGAGTGACGACAATTATGTATCACCCACCAGAAGTACTATACGGGCAACGCTTTCACGGACCTCTGATGATGAGTATAATTCACAAACAACTATGCCTTCAGATCCAGACAGTAGCGAATGGCCCAACTCATATGTATCACCATCGCGGCCACAATCTCCAAAACCGACTCCAACGCAATTTTCAGAATCAGCGGATCCAAATGACACTACAGCAACACCATCATCGAGTTTACAAAGTGAAATAATCCGTGATCCCAACCAACGTGTAAAGCAATCCGAAAACGATAAAAAGGGCGGTGGGCTCAAAACATCGACCATTATCATTATTTCTACTTGCTCGACGGCTGGACTGGCTTTGGCTATCTTCCTATTTGTTTTCTTTTTGATAAAGTTCAGAAAAAACAGATATGCCTAGCTGCATCAGCTAATCATGGCGATAGGTTATAATTTGTTACAATGGTGTGTGTAAATATTCCCGCTCCGTATTTTTTAGTTGCTAACTCCAGTTTATTCTGTTTGGATTTGACAATCTAATCTCTGTAAATTATTAATATAATATGGTCAATAATTTTTGAAGGGTGCCTTTTGGAGGCCAATAATTGTAGAGGCAACCACAGCCAAATGAGTGACTGACCCTTCAAAAATAATCTCTCATTTGGGTAATAATGTTTGAGGTGTATCTTTTGGTAGTCAATGGTCATAGGGGTGATCACAGTTTATTAGCAACTGTCGACCCTTCAGAAATTACTGCCCATATTCGTAAACTAAATGCGTTTTGGCTCTTGCTAGAGTGCCATTAGATTAGCTGTTTTAAGGCATTATTTCCTTTTGTCAAAATTTATGCACATGGATTGCCTGTAATGTTACCAATGTTTAATTTTATTATATTGAAACAGTCATTCTGAATCTGCACAGAATTCAACAGTCACACACGCAGACCACATTTAAAGGGCTACTAGTGCAATTGACAGCTTTACACATGAAAATCAGTGACTAGATTTACCATTGTCACTTCTTTAGTAGACAAATAGAAATGTTAATAGATTTGCTTTGTAAAGCTCTTTGACAACACCAAACAAACATTCCATTGATCCAAGAAGCATGATTTCTTTGCAAGGTATGATTTATAAACATATGGCCATTACTGTCTATACAAACGCTTTGCAGCGCCTGGTTACCACCAAAAATCAATTTATACCTGCTACAAAAAGGACATGTGTCAAAAAATCAACCGAGCAGACCATCATCATTAAACATGCTCTACAATCAAATCAGTAACTCTAGTATCCAATGATGTCTTTGAGCCCGAATGAATATGCAAATGTTCTTTTAAACTCTGTAGACGGACAAAGACTAAAATTTATTACATCTAGTGCGTAGATAGACTCACATTTTGGCAACATCAATGTAACAAGAGGTAGACAGCATTATTCTCCGTAGATAGTTAGGCAATCTTTCATATATTCTCATATACTCCCGCATTCACTTCTATCCTTTTGTATCCTGCATTTTTCCCTCCATTTCTTACTCTCTTTCTCCATTTCTCATACGTTCTACTTTATCATTATATTGGATCTAATATTTTAAAGGCTTAAAGTTATTTAATTGCCATTTAGTTGCTTATCCTTAGAATAGCCTACAGCAACATACGCATTTATATTCACTGAATACAAGAATAGCTACATTACATACTGAAAATGTATAATAATTCCCAGGTGCAAGACAGAGACAATAACTACAGCAACAACAAAGATGCCACCTCCAACCAACTACCATACCAGGAGTTTCAGCAAACCGCCACTGACGGTCTCTTGTTTGACCCATCATACATTAGCCTACCACTAAATGGCTCATCGGCATTTGCTTCACAGTTCACCAACGTATTTGCCAATACCAACGAGATCACCCCACACATGATGGCAGTGGGCTCTAACGGCGTTTCCAGTGGCCATTTTCAGGGATACGGATTCTATCCAAACGGAAGCGCCCCCTATGAAATGGGACCAGATAGTATGCAAACTGCATTTGCTCAACAAGGAAGCATTGCTTCTTACCCACACCACCAATATCCGCCACAACCTGCTCCAATGCAGCCAATGATGACGCCCCAGCCACCACCTGCGCCAGGATCTGCCTATAATGGATATCCAGGTGCTTCCAGCAATATGCCTTCATCTGGCGCTACTGCAGTTCCCAATAATTCTGGAATTGCCTCCAAAACAGCCTCCACTACTTCGCTAGCAACAACCTCTTCTTCCGGTGGTTCATTTAAAAATACAACACGTCGCATTACCCTCAATGCTTATCAACAGCTAGTTACACTACAATTTTTCTACGACCAGTACCCCGAAGACACATACTCTGACGAAGACTTATTCAGGCTCAGCTACTCATGTGGTTTGGATTTCGAGCTGACCAAACGCCGCCTAGCCAACCTTAACGGAAAGCAACGTGACCTCCGTAATGCCCTATTTACCACTGACATCGGCCACAACTACGATTTTATCGTTGAGCTGCTTGCTCAACTAGAAAAAGGAACCGAAAAGACGTTATTTTCCAACGCCTTAGCCAATGCTTTGACATCCTTTAATGCCGATGGCAACACATCATCACCACCTTCACCCAGTCCTCGCAAGCAAAAACGTAGCCGTATCACACTCAGCTTAGAAGCCAGTCTCTTCAGAAATATGTATGGAGAAAAAAATGATTATGGTACAAGCTTTGCTGATGAACTGAGCTCTCGCAAACGTGCCGGCAAAGACGAAAAGGTTTTGGTCGAACTCCACCACCGTGAAGTGCTTGGTGTTGGCTTCAACCTTGCCCAGTGCTATGTACTTGGTCAAGGAAAGGTTGTAAAGGATTGGCTGTTTGAAAGACGCAATGAGGTACAGGAATGGCTCTTCATGAAATTTGGACCGGCCAATGTCCCACAGCTTTTGGATCCTTGTCGTCCTTATTATGCACCAACTACGCCAAGCGATTTGATGGAATCTGATATGGCTATGGCTTATTTGCAGTATACTTCGTCGCTTAGGCCCAAGAGAAATTTAAATAACGGCGTTATTGGAAATAGTAGCATGGTCGATGGTCTAGGACAAGGCAATGGTGGTTCCAGTTCTGGCGTAGCTACAAGCAATGGCGGTGGGTGGCTTTCTTCATCTAACAAGTCTTCATCTTCGTCTTCAACACTGGCATTAGGTGGTTCCTCTGGACATGATCCAAGCCACTTTGATACAACTGTTCCAATGAATCCAACAGTATCAATGCATTCTGATTTTGAGCAGGATCATATCAGCAGCCTGCCAATGATGATGATGTCCAATCCAATGCACCCATCAATCTCAGGTAACTCTTCATTGATGGGAATGCAAAACTTGACTCTGATGACTCCATCCAACTCTTCATCAATGCTTGCTGCCGCTGGCACCTCTGCAGGTCTCTCTACCACTGCATTCAAGAGACAATCTACATATAAACTCTGCATGCATGCTGGTGCTAGCATCTTCATCAGCCCAAATGAATCTATTGAAGACGAGCTCAAGACCGTCACCACCGATTTGCTTACCGTTCTGTCAAGGTCCACTGAGCCCGTCATTTCTGGAGGCTTGAAGAATAAATCTATCGGCTCAGTATCTAATTCGGCATCACACCAACAGGAGTCGGGAAATTTGGATGGCCTATTCACTGCCCTTTATTTGTGGCTACATCCCAAGATAGTAGACCAAAGTGCGATTCGTTCCGAGCTGACACTTAAAGAACCTATGGCCAGAAACCCCAAAATATCGCTGATCGACCAGGTCACCCAGATCATCACCGAATTGCGAAGCATCAAGAAACTACCCGCAGCAATGATTCTGACTCTTGGTGTTCTTGGTTTAGAAGCTGGTGGCTGTGGCCTAATTTTGATGATTAACAAGACTGCCAATCACCCGCTCTACATCCTTCCTGGTGTATCGCCAAAATCTGTTGGCAGCAGCAGACTTTATTATGGTGGTGGTGGTGGTGGTGGTGGTGGTGGCCATAAGCGCAAGAGATGTATGGGAGCTTCACCATCCAACGATGAATGCACTCCTGATGAGCTGTATCAAAAGTGGCAGGATGACTGGCTCCTGGTTCAGGATAGAAAGACCTTTGCTCTCAAGAGCGATATGTTGTTTATCCGTCGCGGATCGTTTGCTTCGGCCACCGCCCCCCGTCCTGGTAACAGTAGTAGCGATGATAAACTGGCCCCTGGTCCACCGAGCTTTGAGTGCACAATCCAGCCAACTGATGCTGAAGCCGCCAACCTGGCCACACAGAACCTTGATATCGTTGGGCGTCCATGGAAGGGCTTGGATCCAACTGGCTCCGACATCACTGGCTCCTCCATTGCCTATCACTTTAAGCGCACTGTTGCTTTGGATGACCTTAGTGCCAATGACGTTGCTGTCAAGGCTGACATAAGCTTATTCTCTTCAAGGATTAGTAATAGCAGCAGTGTTTCCGGCAATGGGAAGTCTGCCTTGAAAGAACCAAAGTCAGCAATAAGCGAATTCCCGGAAATTGCTGTACCAGACAGTCCAAACAGGCCTAATTCTGTTAATGACAATAGTGGCAATAGCAATAATGCCAATAGAAGCAATGATATTGGCAACAGCAACTCGGGAGCCCAGATGGGGCCAAATGCCACAAATGATGTTTATAACTCTATTAACATTCTTCAATCCTGGCTCTCGGAGAATTCGCTCAGTTTGGATGCATCATCACCCAACTTTATTAGCCAAGATACCCTAAGCAACATCCTGCAGTCGATTTCAGAATCAACAACATCTATGGGATCATTTGCCCCTTCATTGTCAAGCATTTCAATGTCACGGAATATGGAAAATGGTGGCGATGCCAGCAATATCGGCGACAATGCATTCAAAAAACTGGCTGCTGGAAACTATCCAAAATACCTTTCTATTAATCCTAACGATACCACAATCACTAAACCTAGTAATAACAACATGCCAGCGTCGTCTTCTGAACAACAGCGATCGATCAGTCTCAATGAAAACCTCATGACCAATTCACTGTGCTCTGCTCTTTATTCCGGCAACAACGGCACCTCTGACTCTAATGCCAATACAAGCAACGACAGTGAATCTCCTGGCACAACAAATAACAATGGTTTACAAACACGTCGAACCTTTTCATTTAATGATACCAGCACTGTTGAAAGCGCTGCTCTAGCTGCAGCCAATAGCAGCTATCTGCGATCGATTCAAAGCGGCGACTCCATGCAGATGGATCTTCTGAACCATCTGTCCCAAAGCATCATCGCCAACCCGATGGAGAATGTCACGTTCGACTCTTCAAAATACCAACAACTAAATTCGTCGGCTTTGCCATCATCAGTTACTACGATGTGGGCTAACGACAAGCTCAAAAGTCAGTTCCAGCAGCAGCCACTATCGGAAAATATTGGCGAGGGCATGGTTTTTGATCCAATGGCTACTACCAAGGGCGAAAACAACCTTTCGGTGGTCCATGGCAACAATGACATGATGATCACTAATAACACCGTTTACAACAACAACGGCAATACTTGTTAAACCTTGATCGCATCTCTAACTCTTTTCTAAAGATCCATCACCTATCTCTCCATCTTTTTTCCTATTATATTGCCAGAGTTCGCAAGGCCTTAGGCAAAATGGGTCCCAAGGAGTTGCACATAAAATAGCTGATGATTGAGTCAAAATCTTATGAGGGCCCACCATTTCTGCCTACCATACACTTGATCACTTGTCAATCTTAATCACATTTTTTTATTTTATTGTAGTTTCGTTCCTATATATTATCCTATTTAATGTAATATTCTTTTCTTCAAACCCAATAATAATCACAATGAATTAACTTAATCAACTCAAATATTTGTTCATTAATGTTGCATATGTTTTAGCCACAAAGAATTGATTGAATTTGATCGATTTCACTTGGTTGCTATAGCCAACCTGCTGCAAACTGAGTAGCTTCTACCATACACCCATCCCTTTGAAGCATGCTATAATGCGCATTCACTCATATGCCCCTACCCAATATCATGCCACCAAACAAGCCAAATACAAATGTCCGAACTAGACTGTTGGCATTCACTGAATGGCCCAGTCATCTTCATGTGTGGCACACACATAAATATATATACAGGCATTGAAGCTCATCTCTCTAAAGGGTCCGCAGTTCCGTTTGACTTAAAGCGCACAAGCCTTGTCACACAACCTCCAAGATCCCCGTTTCATTACTTTGACATTTATACAAAACCTCTTTGTTTACACCATATGCCATAATGCCATAATTCCCAAAGTCACTACCAGCTAAAGGTATTTCGGCTGATATGGCCACTTTTCATTTTTTGGCAGACCAAATTAGTATGGGTGTGGTCCCTATAGAATTTACCCATAATTTTTA
>JANBPU010000194.1:0-30738 GCA_027575805.1 Mycoemilia scoparia | reverse complement strand
ATTGATGCTATATTCCTAGCATGCATCAGTGTGTTTTCGATGAACTGGTCTGCAAGTGCTTTGTAGTTGAGCTTGTTACCAATATAACTTCCTAAGAACCTGATTGGGATGCCATTAGCAACTGGCCTAAGCGGGCAGTTGGGATTTGGCTGTTGGTCATGGGAGCTAGAGAGAAGGAGCTCGGTCTTGGAGATGTTGAAGGCTGCATTTGTACCTAGGCAGTAAGTGTCAAGGGCCCCTTGGAGTTGGGGATAGTAGTCAAGAGAAGAAAGGAAGACCACAGTATCGTCCATATAATATCCATGAGTAAGAGTAGTGTTGTTGAGTGTTAAGAAGGCCTGTTTAGGAAGGTAGTGGAGGAGTGCGCAACCGAGGAGTTCCATGACCATTACGAATAAAGTACATGAGAGTGCATCACCTTGTCTGACTCCATTGGCAATCCTAAAAGGCTTAGAGTCTTGGCCATTTACCATCACGACTGATTGAGCAGTATTGTACAGGGCCTTGATCATATCAATGAGCTGGGTGGGTAAGCCATAGTTGTGAAGAAGTGGAAAGAGAAGGGCCTGGGAAACTCTATCATAGGCCTTAGCCTGGTCGAGAAAGAGAAAGGCCGCAGACTGTTTTTTGAGATCCACTAGTTGTTTGGCTGCAAGGACATTGAAGATGGCATCCTTGATCGACCTGCCTGGGATAATGGCTGTTTGCTGTGGAGAGATCAGTTGTGATATGGGGGATCTAGCTCAAATGGTAGAGCGCGCCCTTAGCATGGGCGAGGCACTGGGATCGATGCCCAGGTTCTCCACAACTTCTTCTTCTTTGGGATCTTAGCTCAGCTGGGAGAGCGTGAGACTGAAGTTCTTAAGGTCCGGTGTTCGATCCACCGAGATCCCAATCCTTTTGTTCTTTTTGGCGACTGGGGAATAAGCCGAGAGTCGGTGCATTTGCAGTTGTTGTTTTTGGATCTGACTGCGTTAAAACGGCAACATTCTTTTGGATTTGGGAAGGAGGATAGCCAGCATTCCATCATGATCAATTATCTATTTTCATTGCTCCTCTCTTTTGATGGTAAGCAATACCAGTCTACAAAAAAAAGACTTGGATGATTGATCTGCTGGTCATAACTATCGCAGCAGTGGTGACTGTTTTGGTAATCATAGCTCAGAAATGTCCTTGTTAGTATGTATCCTGATCCGATTATGTCAACGATGAACTTTTCATACACATTGAAAGTACTAAGCCCAAGTCATGCTACCTATTTAACCAGATCAATAAACAGAGTATTGAAAAAAAAACATAATTGAATATTCATAAGTACATGCTGCATCAAAGCAGTCAAATTTGTGTGGGTATGAGTTTACTTTAATGTTGATCGTTGTTATTGTGGCTGCTTAGAAAAGTCTTTGCATCTCAAATAATATTACACGCGTGTATCAATATTGTTGATGACAGAAATTCTGGTCTTGTAATTTTGCTTGTATTCAAAAGTATGAAATATTAAACCAATGGTTGTAAAATATTAAAACACTACAACAAAATAACCAAAGTAATACCAGGTGCTCCCACTTGGTCCCCATAGTAGTACTCTCCTGGCCATAAGCAAACTTGGTTGTGGTGGTCGGATAAGACCTGCCCTTTTCTCTTGTATAATTGCAATTCGAAATGTGATGTGGTGGCCTAAGGGCGTTCCTGAGCCTCTTGGCTCACAAGGGGCCATAGTTGTTTAATGGGCGATACCAGTAACTGTTCCAATGGTTATCAGAATTTAACAATGGTCAGTAAGGCAAGAAAGTAGTCAGTGAAAGTTAAACAAGTAAATCTGTCCATGTATTTTGAAAAAGATGACTACGCATATAGCACAATTATAGGTGAAAAGGTTCTAAGATGTATGCACCTAATAATATAACAAATATTAATATGGGCTCAATACTACAGCTATGTTAAAGTCATAGACAAGGGAAGCAAGTGAATAAAGGAGTCAAATGCAAATCACAATAATTACAGAGAGTTGCTGAAATGTCGCACACGTCATGGATATAAGACTTTCCATGACAAAAATGTAGAGTTCATGGTGGGCTTTGAATATGTGTTACTCAATTTCTCGAGTACTATTATGGGTCATGACTGAAATATCATAATAAAGGGAAATAGGGATTAGTAATAAAGGAATTCATCGTATTCTCAGAAGAGTCAGCAACAGAAAGGACCAGTATGCCCCTTAAATTGGTTAAAAGCCCTGATGGGCTCTAAGCAATTCCACCGAGCTCCTTCTAAACTCTCTGGCCTTGCTACTGTTGCAGGCCATGCAATGACAAATTTTGATTCAAGAATTCCTATTCAGTTTCGTCCTATAATCAGGGATTATATTTCACACTCGTAGTTGTCACAATACGCAGATAAATTCTGAAATACTATTTTGTACCTTTTGGATATCAGAAGGAAACCCTCCATCTTTATGTTGTCACTCTATTATAACTATGTCAACTGTTTTAAAGAATTAGTTTGACACTCCTCTTATTTTTAATATTGGTGTAATTTATAAGCTACTGTCTTTTTCATATATTTTAAACTAGAATGCTTATTTAACTTTATCTGTCTTTGTAGGCATACTATAGAAATAATGATTCTTTGTGTCAATGAAGTAAAGTCACAAAAACATGTGATTTTTGGACTTTATATTTGTTTTTTTGAAGAATTTTCATCACACTAGAATATCATTATCTACATTGTTCTTTGCAGTAGAAAACATTTGAAAGAACGGAGGAGAGCTTTGGAAAGTAACATCTAGGAAAGATTGCCTTAACATAATTCTTGTCTCTGACCCAAGTTTCCTGTATAAATTAGCCCCAATGGATCCATCACAGTATATTGGCCTAACCTACTTCACGCTTTAGGTCCCTTCTCCCACACAAATCACACTATACAATGTCTTCGCTGCCATCCGATATTATGCTTAATGTTTGTAGATATCTGCATCGAACTTGTAATACAGACACACTAAATAATCTATCACAATTGTCACCCGACTGGAAAGCAACTGTTTACCGGTATAAAGCTGAAAGCATAAAAAGCGGAGAGCTGGGCCTGTTTCACTATACTAGTTACACATTGGCGTCTGATATCAATTTGGATGATTTCTGCACTTTTACCAAAAAAATCGTAATAAAGCCAATTCCTGAGTCTTTGGGGAAAGATCATTTTGAAACCATGATGATGACAAGACATTTTCCCAATTTAAAAGAAATCGATGCACATTGTAACGAAAGCAATATAAATAAAATAAAGAGGTTTTTGCAACTAAAACACCATGACCATGTCGAGAAATTAGCCATAACGGCATATGACTTTGGTGTTCTTGATAAAATATTTGTACCAGGTCAATATGAAAATTTGAAAACGCTAGAACTAGCTGTGCCCAACAGCCCTGTATCTCTATTCAAGGTTTTGGAGTACTTTCCAAATCTAGAGAAGCTTTGTATACCACCAGTTTTTCCTTTCCTTTCGCCAGTCTCGAAATTTCTATCCAAAGATCCTAAACATTCTGATGGTAGAGTATATCCGAAATTGACATCGATTGCTTTTTCTGTTTACATCCTTGCAACCATAAATACCAAGCAAACAGGACAGCAGTTTGAGAGCCTCAAGCAGTTGGGAGCAATGCTTCCAAATATCAAATCGCTCAGCCTTATCTCAGGATCATTCTTAATTGGACTCTCTCATCAGTATAAAACAAACATGTATAATGCATTTGGAGCAGTAATCTCGGGGTTTAAAAACTTGAGGAATTTATGCATACCACTTATCAACGAATCCGTTGTTGACAACATTGAGCAAAATTGTCCTGATCTTGAGAGCTTATCACTACATTTCCCTAATATAAGTAACTCGATGAGGTACATTTTGCCATTACAAAAGCTATTGGGGCTATCAAGTTTGACCAAACTCAGAAAATACCAGTTCTACATATCCAATTCCACTCCAGCAGCTATAAAAGGCGACTGCCTTTTTATTAAGCCTGAAAGAACTGATCTGGCCAATGATGATACTACTGCCTTGTCTCCAACCAATTTAATCGATGTCGGTCAATCTGATATAAGATCTATCAGTTTTTCCAGAATTGGATTTAGTCCAAGAATACTTTATTTGTTGGAAAAATATCCACTACTTGATAAGCTTGATATAAATATAAGCAACTTTTCGGATATTGAGTCTGTTGTTGAGAGCAATGTGGCCTTAAAAAGCGTTATATTGCTCTCCATATACGTCTTGAAGGAATATACCACCAATGAAATCGTAATGTTTATTAAGCTATTTCCAAATGTTAGAGTCGTCAAACTGCGTCTGTACAATGGAACAGAAACACTAAAACAGCTCAAGGGCCAGCTTTCGAATATTACTTTTATAGCTTGTTAATGAACCCGTTTATCTTTTTTGTTGCTGTCATTTATAGCCATCATAACAAAATAAATACAGCCGTTGGTAGTACTAAAAATAGTGTGGTTGAGATTGACTCATATATTCTTCACAACACTCTAGTAGAGGCTTAACTGAATATTGCCAATACACTAAATTAGTATTTCGGACCCACATTGGGAAAGGAGATTCCGTAAAATGGTTCGAATGTATATATGGGTAGTTCTTTTTGAAGGGCTAAATGCAGATAGTGCATAATGATATATTGATCAATGAAAATATATGGAGACCAGTATGCAAATTGAAACTGGCCTACTATAGTAAAAACTTAGCCCTTCAAAAACAACATCCAGTATTAAGCCCCAATTTGTAAAAATATATTTATAAAGCAAAACCAAAAGAATGATATTGTAATAGTAATAAAAGAAAAATAAATATGATGTCAATGTTGGGGTGTAGATTATATAATGATGTAGTAAAAAGATGATGCCATTATTAAAAATTTACATTACAATACGTGGAATTTGAAAGTTAAGTGTTGGGGGAGTAGAATGAGGAGGAGATTTTAATGTTCCCGTCGTAATAGAATTTGGGATATCGTCATCATTACTAAGTTCTTTGGTTGTATCAGCACTGTTTCTTCCACTATAGATAGTGGTATTAGCGATGCTGCCGCTGTGGTTAGACGAAGATCTTCTTCCACCGCCATTTCCAGATGATGAGATCAAGGTCGATATCGAGTCTGATGAACCCTTGCGATAATTGTTTTCTAGCTGGTATTGTAATGGCGATGGTCTAATGGTTGGTGATGTGTGAATAAGGCCCATGCCAAATTTAGTCTTTAATGAGTTGTTGTTGTTGTTACTGCTTGGCGATGATGATTGTTGCGATGGTTGCATAGGGGAGGAGGATTTTGACTTTGATTTTGTGTGTCGTTGAGTACCCGAAGGTGTCGTGATGGCTTGATAAGCGCGAATTCCTCGATGCTGGACCTGGCTAAGCTTTCCCAAGAAACCACTTTGCTGCTGCTTTTGCTTTTGGTCAGAATTTGGTGTGCTACTAGTTTGGCTTTGTGACAATGGGCTACTGGACTTTTTCTTTGGCGTATCTAGAGACACTTTTGGTCTTTCAGAGTCAATAGACTTTCCATTTGTTTGGAACCTGACCTTACGTCCAGCCGGTGATGATGATGATGATGTTGATGAGGCGGTGGCCGTGGACGATGTTGATGAAGCACCGACACTACTCAACCTAGGGCGATTAGGCCTTGTAGAATTTTGAATGGGTCTAGCACTGCTGCTGTTACTAGCTGTCCGTTGGGTCGTTGATGATGCGCCAGAAACTGTTGGCTGATAAAATTGTAAGCGAGCAGCAATATTTGCTGTGGCGTCAGTACCGGAATAAAGACTGGCCATAGATCCATTGGTTTGTACAAACATGGTTTTCGGCACAGTCAAATCGACCATTGAGGGCGAAGTTGCTGTGGTGGTGACAATGGTTGAATACCTCGGTGGCGGGCTAATTTGTTCCTCGAGTTCTTCGTCATCGCCAAATTCTTCATAGTCCTCTGAAGTATCCAAACTATAGCTACTACGTGATGATGAGGCCATGGATGGGCGGCTCGCAGCAGGAGCACTTCCTGACACGAGGAGGTCGAGCCTTGAGCCCTCGTAGCTGGGAAGCATTGGAATTTCTTCCTCAGTTGTGTCAACAACAGGCATAATGGAAACAGGGCCGTTGAGCCATACCATTCGGGGTGTTCCAACTGGGTCTGTAAACACAACTCCCAGCTTTATCCTGTGACGGATATTGATGAGTGGCGTTGTTTGGTCATATTGGATATCGGTGTTGTTATTAGGAACCTTTATTGACTGTTTGTCAGCGAGCTCGTGGGTAAGAAGCACGCCAGAGCCATCAAGAATTTCGCTAGGCAGGGCACTGTCGGATGGTACGGTGGGGTACCCCAGCTGACGGCATATCTCGAGGGTATTTTCCCTAGCTTGGACAATGGAAGCTTCCGTACTGATCGATGGGCGGCCTCCACTGGAAACTGTGCGCTCAAAGGGCGTCATGTGGGTGTCTGAGCCGTACTTCTTGATAGATTTGTCGACAACACGGGAAAGGGTTTTTTCTGGGGCACCAGGTGCATAATATTCAACATATTCTTTGAGCATAAGGACAACCTGCTGGATACGGATGCCCTTGGCTCTGGGTTGGAAGGTATAGAATACATCTATGGTTTGACCGTCGCTGAAAGCACCGTCACTAACCAACAAATGCATGTCCAGCATGCCCTGCCACAGGTGGTTGAGGTCGATTGGGCCTGGTCCGGAATAGCCACTAGAAGTCAAGTCGCGAGCAATATTTAGGTCTTTGCGTACAATAACTCTTGGCAACCACATCGAAGTGCGCAAAGTGGCCTCGAGCTGATACGTCACCGAGGCATATGGTGTGGATATGGTTTCCGGCAGGTCACCAGGAACCGGGATGCTAAAAGCATACTCATACTTACCCTCCTTGAATGACTCGTAGCCACCGGCCTGTAATGGGGCTATTAGGGTTACTGTGTATGATATTGGGATGGAAGATTTTGAAAACTCCTTTTCAATGTTGTGCTGATCAAGGTATTTCCAGGACATGTTGTTTGACCCGCAGAGCCTGAGCGTGAGGGCCTTTATGCTGGTAGAACGAGGCAAAGACACGCGAACTATGCCTGTGACAACCGTACCGCTGGCATCTTCAGAAGACCCCCTGAGCATAACTCGGGGCGAGTCAAGTATGATTGAAACTTTTGGTCGGCGGAACATTATGGATATTCAATGGAACAACACAGAGAGGGAATTTGAGATATGGGAGTATACCGGGTTATCGCGGTATATATAATAAATTCTGGTGCAGAGGGTGAGAGTTTTGATGCGGGAAGAGTAGTAGTGAAAATAATAGTATGGCAAACAACAGTTACAAACAATACTACTGCTCTAATAACAAAACGGCTTCCAAAATGTGGCGATGCCAAGATAGCAGGCGTTGATACAAGTTTGGTATACACAAGTATAGGCTGATAGATTATAAAAGTGCTAATAGGGAGAAGCAGGATATATAACAAGAAAACAAACGCAGTTCTTTAATAATCGAAAACAGACGGTCTATAGAAGAAAAAGCAAAAAGATGCCTTAGCTACTAGCAGATGGGGGAAAGAGATACAAACTGCTAGGAAGTGTGGGCAGAATGCGAATAGATAGAGCACCAAATAAAGAAAAGGCTATGAACAAATAGATATGTGGATGTCTAATGACGTTAGGATAGATGGGAGAGCCTTGATTTTTGATAGAAACAGGAGAGAAAGAAAAGTCTAGGATAAATCAAAGAACAGAAAAACAAAACAAAAGATGTGTATGTGGGCCGGGAGGATTTAAAATAGCAGCATTAAGTAGCTTTTCTGCTTGTGCTTTTTTGGTGCAGGCAAAAGAGAGAGGTGGGAATAACTATTGCAAAAAAGGAATACAAATTGAAACCAAAGAAAAGTAGGGGGAGCTGGGGTCGAATAAATAATAATGGCTGAGAAGTGAGTGACTACTTAATAAAAGTGATGCTGAAATCTCTCGCTCATCCCACCCTTTGTGAACCTGCGCACAAGGCTTATTCCAGTGTTGCTCGCCATTGTTCTCATGCATAGTGTGACCACTTGGAGAAAACTCTAGCAAAAATGCTCAGTTATCGTGTCGCATTAGTGCTGGAAAAGCGCATCTCATCTCAAATGACGCCAATATGATTGTTGTTGTTTTGTTCCAAATGTGTGTGGGAGGTTCTTTATTTAACCAACGCTGGCTCACTAGTTGGCACTACAGAAAATCACTGTTCTATTTTCTAAGCATCCCAGAGTATTTCTAAATAACAACTATTTTCCTAATATGTTAGCCGGGATTTAACCCCAACACAGACCAAGAGCGGAAGAGGTGGCCCTTATGGCCTCGCTTGCCTTGTTTGTTTTACCAATAAAAACGATGGGCGCCATTGGTTACTGTGATTATTATACTTTCTTTTTGGCCACAGAGTTCAAAGATTATGTTGTGGAGATAATGCGTGGCTCCCCCATCAGCGCCTTACATGGACTCATTTCATTCATACTTCGTTACAACTCCGCTATCATCTGCCACCCCCGCCTCCGCCCCCACTTCTACTACCGCCCTTGTTTCTTCTGATTCCCTAATTGCTGCAACAATCCCTTGTCGACCATGCCATTAGACATTACAATCGAAGGAATGAATGCCAAATGGAGGCACTTGAAGGGTTTGTTGTTGTTATCGTTGTCGCTGTCGCTATTGCTGTTGTCCAACATAAGCTATAAACCACAGCCTGCCAGCTGAGACTTCGGGGCGAATGCGTAACAGCCCAATTGAGTAGCGGTAGTAAATTAGCCCAATAATAGCTCAGTTACCTGTTTGTCAAGATTTTTTGTTTGTTAAGCCAGGGCAGATCCTTTGCCCCACATCTCATCACCACGAACCACTCAGATTCGCTTACCCCCTTCAATTCAGGCCGCTCAGGGGCTTATCACAATCGCTACCTCCTCCACCGAATGTTGTCCTTGGCGTTTACAAATATGCTGCCGGACGATTCGGCTCCTTAAGATGTGAATCGGCTCCCTGGAAATCCCTGCTTTCATGTTCATCCAAATTCATAACACACCCCATTTGTCGTCGCTTGTTTCCTGGTTTTAAATAGTGTTTCCAGCTTATTTGTGTAAGCTGTGTAGTACTATTCTTCAATCTAAATATAACTATCTGTCAACATGCTGTGTACATTTATGATTCTGCACATTAATCCAATATCAACCCTGAAAAATAATTTAAAAATAGATTATTCTGATTCTTGATGTATTTACACACAGCCAGTCTCCTCTAAAAGGGTACTAGGATATTTCCCTGGACACTAGCCAATCATGACCGTGACTCCAGCTAAAACGCATGTGTTATGGGCTGATTTGCGGGGATTATAGAGGTATCTCGCTGGGTAATGATTTTTGAAGGGTATTTTCTGGAGGCTAATGATTATAATGGCAATCACGGCCAAATGAGTGACTAACCCCTCAAAAATAGTGTCCCATATGCTCCCTTTTGGCGGAGAGCTTGCCACATATACGTGCCTGTGTAATCTTCGCTACACTAGTTCTATTCCAAGCTAGTGAGGTCTCTCCTATGTTTATAAATACATGTTCCTGCTGTGCTATCCTTCTATGAGTGTGTGTCCATCACTTGTGGTCGTCAACTCAATTTTAAACCCCTTTTAATTCACTATAAGCCCTTTCTATAATACACGGCATATCTTTGACCTCTATTTCAACAATGAGCTTATTCTTTTACAAAGACCGCTATATTTATTTTTATCTGGCCCAGAAATTTGTTGGTGCTTGCATCAACTTTTGTCTTTGATGTTGTATTTGATATTGATCGTTTAGTCCTTTTTGCCGTATATATATATATAATTATGTTTCTACTGTATTGTCAAAACACGTATAATCAACTATTTAGCCGATCTATATCAATACTAAAACACACCAAAAGCCATTTTGGTCATTGCACTGATTCTTATCAAATGATCAAAGAAAAGTTCGTGCTTTGCTTTTGTACACCATTGCCATTGTTTAATCAGTTTTCTAGACCTCTACTTTTATGCACTCGAATTTTATGAGACCAAGAGCCAAGACTCCACATACATGTGTAAAAGTTTTCTTGACGAAACAGCTCTCAATCATTTTTTTCTGTTTCCGATTTCGGTTCCCACAATTTATATATGCAAATTACCATGCCTTTATGGATAGATGTGCGGTTGGGATAGATTGGAAATTTGTACCTGTTTCTCTTTCTCAACAGATGGATCATAATTTTTGAAGGGTGAATTTTGGTGACCACTGATTATAGGAACAATCGCAGCCAAGTGGATGTCCAGTTTTGCTAGTAAGCTTTCACCCTTCAAAAATTATTACCCAGATGGTAATTAATCAATTTGACTATCTGCCGCAAGTACGTGTGCGTACTCAGCTGCTACTTGCTTTGCCCAGAAACTGGTGGGGCACAATCGTGGCTTTGATTGGCTATTACTCACACCAAAAAGAGCCCACGGAAACGACTTTTCAACAGCTAGAGTCGGAGGCTTCCTAATAGCGACTATAGTGGTGTTAATTCACCGCAGTTTGCACTTCCTCTACCCGTGAAATTCCTTCGCATATTGGTATACGCACAAAAGTCCCAAGAGATGCCCGGGAGAAATCCCATTGGTAACAAAATACCGACTATAGCATTAGCACAAGACATTGGTAGTAGCCAGTAAGGTTGAAAAATTAGCACCTTGTTCACAAGAATAGGTACTTTTAGTGGGACAGAAGGCACAATAATGAATCACATAGGATTTTCTGTGTTGTCAAGGCTGCGTTGTTACCTAGTTCTATCCTCCCAGAGTGTGGCCACCTTTTGACACTGTGGTTTATAACAAAGACTTCGCCATTGTCTTTTGACAAGCATCCAGTGGCTAGTGGAAGACAGTGACACACATGCTGTTGGAAACCAGGAATATCAAATAGATGACCAGTGTTATAGTCTGGTATTACTTTTACCGCAGTAAATCCTATGGCTGTTGGCGACCATGTGCGGTGGAGTGTGGAAAGACAAAGCGAATGCGCTTGGCATGATAAAATACGAGTGGGGACACATAC
This sequence comes from Mycoemilia scoparia, assembly GCA_027575805.1. Lineage (NCBI taxonomy): Eukaryota > Fungi > Kickxellomycota > Kickxellomycetes > Kickxellales > Kickxellaceae > Mycoemilia > Mycoemilia scoparia. The sequence continues at coordinate 19,613 of JANBPU010000194.1, read as the reverse complement.
ACAATCAAGAGTATTGGCTCAGAGACAAAGGCCCTCCACTCTCATTAAAGATGACACACTGACTATATACTTAGAGAAGAGTCCCCAATACCCACACGCATACAAATACACACACCACCACCAAAGCCTGCAAAAAATCGGTCACCTGCCATCGTCTGATTGCTATAAATAGCCGCCCTTCCCTTGCCCTACCTGGTCATGCTGGAATACTCTTCCCACCCTTTAATTTTCTTTCGTAAAAATAAAAAACCCTAAAGACATTACGAATTTATGACTCAGAATACCAACAGTAGTAAAGAATCGTCTGTTAAACAGCAGCAGCAGCAACCCCATGATGCAACTGTGACTTCTTCGTCTCTCAAAGCGGGCAGTGGTATCGGTGCTTCTGTCAGCGATGCCAAGGCCCAGCACTCCTCGGCTCACACCGGTGATGTGGTCGATTCGGTTGGTCTTGGCAGAGGCAGTGAGGACCCTGCAGCTCAAAGCACGAGCTCCTCACAGTCAGGCAGTGCAACTCCGATCAGCACTGAGGAAGAAGAATCTGGTTCTCTACCTCACAGCGACCCAAAGATGAATTATCGGGCCCAAAGACAGCTCCAGTACGAAGAAAGTCACAACCTGACCAATCGGCTCCTCATGGCCAAGGATGGTATCAGTGTTGCTACTGCAGATGCTAACAATAGCAACAATGATGCAGGTTTGTCTCCTCACGATACTTCTTCGTCTACCTTCCCAGCATCCTCTTCGTCTCAGTCCGATCTCAATAACATAGCCTCCTCATCTTCGGTTCAAAATGAGCCAATCTCCATCATCACTTCTCGCCTATCTGGTCTTGGAAACCACCAAACCGCCGAAGACTTGAGCGAGGCCTTTGGTCCCGTGGCTCCTCACATCCTCAAGGCCATCGCCAGCTCCAAGCCGTCTTCTCAGAACAACAGCCCTAAATCCGTCCCTCGTGTCGCTTCGGCTCACCATACTCCTCACAAATTAGAGTCTATTGGCGCTCCATACTCATACCTCCAGTCTGCTCTAGAGGAGCACCAAAAGAACGAGGATGATGCTGAGCTGGACGATCCTCTTGGAGAAAACACTATGGTGGAACAAGAAATTCGTGAAATGATGCGTCGCATTTATCTCTCTCACAGTTTCGCATCTGTTTCCGGTGCGGGTGATGATGCAGGTACTGCTGATGCTTCAGCTGCAGTTGGGAGTTCCACAGAAAAGAGACCTCTTGCTGCAAGTCCACTCCCTCCCTCCGAACAGGATAATCAAACCATGCTTCCGGATGTTGGGCTTATTACTCCTGATATGGCAGAGACATGCGCCAGCCTACAAAAGATCCTCGATATGCGCGACAAGTACATGAGCTTGAGTCTTCAAAACGAAGAGGACAACCCCAAGAACCACCCCGACTGGAAAATATACCCTCCTCCTCCAGACCCAGCTTGGAAGAACTTTAAGGAACGATCAAAAGAGACAAGACATGAATTCAATATCAATGAGTGCGAGATTCCCAAAGCATCCGACTTTGTTTATGCTATGGATGAGTCCGGCGTCTTCAGTGTCTATGCCAATGGGACCGACCTTGGCAAGAACAAAAAGTTCTCCAAGGTGCCTTCTATCAAGGAATTCTACAAGGATCTCAACTTCATTCTCGAAACTATATCTTATGGTCCAACGAAGACCTTTGCATTCCGTCGCTTGCGTTACCTTGAGGCCAGATGGCAGCTGTACTATTTGCTCAACGAGCGCGAGGAAATGCAGCAGTCAAAGATGGTACCCCACCGCGACTTTTACAATGTACGTAAGGTCGATACTCACGTTCACTTGGCCGCATGTATGAACCAAAAGCACTTGCTTCGCTTCATCAAGTACAAACTAAAGAACGAGCCCAAACGTGTAGTCATTATTCGCGATGGCAAGGAGCTGACACTGGAGGAGGTGTTCGAGTCACTCAAGCTCACTGCCTATGACTTGAGCATTGATATGTTGGACATGCACGCCCACAAAGACTCATTCCACAGATTCGACAAGTTCAACCTCAAATACAACCCCATTGGCGAATCCCGTCTTCGTACCATCTTCCTCAAGACCGACAACTACATTGGTGGTGAATATTTTGCACAACTCATCAAGGAAGTCATCAATGATCTTGAAGCAAGCAAGTATCAGATGGCTGAGTACCGCGTATCCATCTATGGCCGCTCAGCCGATGAGTGGGACAATCTTGCTGCATGGGTGGTTGACAACAAGCTGATCTCCAATAACGTTCGTTGGCTAATCCAAACACCTCGCCTCTACAATGTTTATAAGAGCGCAGGCCAGATCGAGAACTTTGAGGACATCATTCGCAACATCTACGGGCCACTATTCGAGGTTACCAAGGATCCATCAAGCCACCCCAAGCTCCACATCTTCTTGCAGCGCGTGGTAGGTTTTGACAGTGTAGATGACGAATCCAAGCCCGAGAGGAGATTCCATCGCAAATACCCGCTTCCTCGCCACTGGAACTCAATGGACAACCCACCATACACCTACTACTGCTACTTTACATTGGCAAACCTCTGCGCACTCAACCAGTGGAGAGCTCAGCGTGGTTTCAACACTCTAGTATTCCGTCCCCACGCCGGAGAAGCCGGAGACACCGAGCATCTTGGCGCTGCATTCCTTTCATCCCAGTCCATTTCGCACGGCATTCTACTACGCAAGGTGCCAGCTCTCCAATACCTGTACTATTTGAAACAAATAGGCCTAGCCATGTCGCCACTTTCCAACAACTCCCTCTTCTTGGCCTATGAGCGTAACCCATTCCAAACCTACTTGCATCGTGGTCTCAACGTCTCTCTATCAACAGATGACCCACTTCAATTCCATTTCACCAAAGAACCATTGATCGAAGAATACTCTGTCGCTGCCAATATCTGGAAATTGTCTGGTGCCGACATGTGTGAGTTAGCATACAATTCTATTCGTCAGAGTGGATTTGAAGCAGAGCTCAAGAAGCACTGGGTTGGAAGAGATTATCTCAAGACTAGAAGAACTGAAATGCACAAGACCAATGTTCCTTTAAGCCGTATTAGATATCGCAATGCTACCTTGGCTCAGGAGCAGGGAATTGTCAGGGAGTTGGCTAAGATTAATGAAAATTCTTGTCACTAACTATGGCGGGGTAGTTATTTTTGAAGGGCTATAGAGTCACTCATTTGGCTGTGGTGGTTGCTCCTATAACCATTCACCCTTCAAAAGTTATGATCCATTTAGTTATCATTTTTCGTAGTTTTTAAAATCCCTTTGTTATTCCATTTCACACACCAGCATCATTTCAATTCAAAAATCTTATTTTAACAACCAAAAATACATCATTTTAAACCCTAAATCCTGACCAAGTGGGAGACAATGTGCGAGTGATTTAAAACTTCCATGGGAGATTTTTCTTGAGCTATTGTTCATTGAGCATTGTTTTATTGTGTCATCATGAGTAGTCATTTAGATGAAAACTAACCAAAGTTTATTAAAAATATGCATTTATTTGCATGCTACGAGGCAACATGTCTGAATCCAAGTGTGATTTGTCCGTTTGCATCAGACAGACAGATACCTTGACTAATCTCAAAGCTCTCAACATACTATAATTTATGGCTTTCACTCCATCTCTACTTTCTTTCCCTTAAAAGATTCCCTTTATTTTTTTTTCAATATGACAAAGTACAAAAATAGGCCTGTGCTATTATCTCTTCCTCCTGAGGTCAAATACAAAATTGCCTCATATCTTCATCTATCAGCCACACGTACACAAATAAAACTTCTTACCAAATATGATGATAGCATCGGAAGAGCGCTAAATGCATCTGAATGGGACCAATTCAATCCATCTTACTATATCTTGGAAAGCGAGATCTTTGAAAAGTTCATTAATCAGGGGTACAACCATGTAAAGTGCCTCGTTTTAGACCACACAACATTCATCACTTCAGAAGTCAAACATCTCTTTTTTCCAAAACTAAAATCAATCAGAATAATGTCTGGATTCTGCCAATACGAGGAGCTAGCGGTTTTGACAAAAAATAATCCACATATACACTGCCTAGAACTTAACAATGATGCATATATTGATTTCTGGGATATTTCCAGTTTGATAATTACATTGATATTCAAGTATGTAATTGCTCCCTCGCTCAGAGAATTAAGGTTGGACCTAAGTCTGAGTTTCAGAAGCTTTATGCTTATTCTGGATCACTTTAGTAATCTTAAAGACTTGACGTGTCGCCTTAACCATATGTCTCTAGCTTCGTGCAACGAATTTTCTACAGAATTGGTTTCTCCCTCAAACCTTGAGCGTATACGGACAAACGTACACCCGCAATTTAACAAATTAGGAACAATATTAAGGACTCCGAGAAATTTCCCCAAGCTGCAATACTTCAAAGATTACCATTCTAATCGCATAGCCCATCCGTTTTTCAACAGAGCAATGACTAGCCCAGGACTTATCAGTAAATATCTACAAAGAATGTTGAAGGATAGAGATTCTATACTCCTAACAAACCCAGATTGCCCCCAAGCTCTTTGGATTGCCAAAAAATGTCACAAGTGTAAAATATTGTATGTGGAATTCGATGATGGAGTCAATCTTGCCCAATCTCTTGAAGCATTGTTTATTTTAGTAGCTGGATTAAGTGATATAATAGAAGACCTCCATGTGGAAAGTCGAGTTCAATTTGACTCCAAATTCCTGATTGAATCCATATTTGACCAAAGCTATACTCAAAGCCACCAAATGAACCACAGTAGTTTAAACGACATACCAGACCCAATCAACCAAAATCACCTTCAAAATCTTAAAAAGCTCACATTACCAAATACTATTCTGAATCTTTTTGATTTCATTTGGTTCAATAGCTGTACAATGCTGTCATCCATAGAAATAAGGGAATTGGATACTGCCAACCTACCGCTGATACTATCGAGAGGAACGAAATTTCAATATATAAAACAGCTCAGTATCAAAAACTCTAAAAGCCTTTCCAACAATTTAACCAAGATCATGCCACTCTTTCCATCGTTAATGGCACTTAATAGCTACCACGGCTTTTACTATATAGGGATCAATGACCTTATGCTGTCAGGAACTCAATCAAAATTTCTTAGAGAGATATGCTTACCACAAGTTTCGTTAAAGATTAGTGAGATGTACCAACTCGCCGTCTATGACCAACTAATTTACATAGAAATCGGGTCGATTGAATATGAAAAAATCAACAATACAAGGATCCGTGATATAGTATTTCCAAAATTAAAAGAACTTGGTATCGGCACCTTCAAAGGATTCAAATCGGCAGCCAACATATCAGAGTTTCTCAAGATCTTCACAGTCATTGAATATTTAAAGATCGATAGGTTTAGTGAAGAGTATCCATGTTACGAAGATCCGCAAAAATACATGGGAGTTCAAAACCAAAAATCAAATACACAAATCAAACGTTTTGCCTGCCGTAATCTTTATGAATACCAATCATCAATTCATTGCCTTCTTTGCATATGCCATCTTTTCAGTATTGAATCATTAAGTATCTCAAAGATGGATGTGCCTCAAGATGAAAATAACCCACCACAACCACCATCATTTTCCATACCAACAATTAAAAATATTTTCCTAGACTTATTTCCATCACCCAAACTGAATTCCTGGATTATAAGATTTTTACACCTTTTTCCACAATTGAAATCGGTTGAGGTCCAATATAATGGCTTGTTTTACCCCTTTAGTTGTATTCACAAAACCAAAGAATTCTCCATGGCCGAGTATTTGAAGCAACGGTTTAGACAAGACTCAACACTTAAACATCAGCTTAAAGCAGAGCTTCCAAGGGAAATGTACGACTATTATGACATGGAGACAATTGATAATCAGGTCCATGAAGAGGAACTTTCATGGGGCTAGTTTTTATATTTGTTATTCTTATGAATAAATTTTAATATATGGATCAAAATGTTTGAAGGATACCTTTTTCATGTTAATGATGATTAGAGCGATAACAGCCAAATGGTCACCCCTTAAAAATGGCATATAATTTTTACTTTGGAATTGGGTTTATTAGATGTTGTAAAGAAAAAAAATTAAAAATAAAAACATTCTAATCTTTTTCTCATACCATCAATATGATGGGGGTGGTGGTAAAGGAATATCATTCCAAGAACTTTTACTACCCCATCCATACCCATCATACTTTTACAAATCCACACTTATTCTTTCTTTTTACCTTTTTGATTCTCTGTTTCCACCTCACTCTAAACTTTTCCTAAAAATTTCATTTACTTCTAGATAGATGAGTTTAACAGCAAACAATGCACAAGCAATATCTATAAGCTGATAATAGATAATGTGTCTGAACCATAGAATGGGGTTGTAAGTTCCAATGCTGATAGGCTTGTTATTCAATTGCCTAGTATATGTTCCATGAGTTGGGCCCAGGGTATTATCAATTGCTACACAGTACATTATCATCCAGAATTGGAAAATATAGAAGATAAGCAGAAGAGGCAGACCAATTAGTTTGATAAGTTTGTAGTCTGTTAGCGTTTGAGCACATATTCCAATAAAAAAAAACACAGTGATAAGAATAAGTGAGCAAATAATGATGGTAGAGGCAATGATGCTTTTACTCTGATATTCTTTCATGAGTGGTTGTATATGAGTGTAGGCATCCATGGTCAGGAGAAGGAAGAGGAGAAGGAGGAGGAGGAGAAGGAGGAGGAGGAGAAGGAGGAGGAGAAGGAGAAGGAGGGCAATGGGTAGAAAAGGGCGTATGTGGAGGAGTAAGTGGATTCCAAGATGTTATTGAATGAAAGGATAGAGAAAATGTGGGGTTTATATATATATGTGTGTATGTGGAATTATTCAAAGAGTTTTTCAAGAATTGAAACAATTTTTTTTGTTTTTTTTGGCTTCAAAGTTTGTAAGTTATTTATTTACTAAAAATGTTTTTTAGGCCTATTGTCAATTATTTCTTTTGATTTGAATGTTTATAAATTTACAATTTTTATATTCCTGTTTTTTTTGGGGGGAGGTAAGTCTAAATAAGTAGAAAAAGATTTTGTTGATTTAAAAGATGGTTGTGGTTTTTGGAATTTGATAATATGGATCATAATTTTTGAAGGGTAAATTTTGGTGACCAAAGATTATAGGGGAAACCACAGCCAAATGGATGTCCAGTTTTACTAATAAACTTTCACCCTTCAAAAATAAATACTCATATACTCAGATTTCACAAGACCTTAAGAAAAAGCGCCTCCCCCCTCTCCTAGGAACTACATACAAATTGGCTTGTGAGTGGACCAAAATCTGTGGACCCATCACCTGCCTACCTTAGATTCAATCACTAGTGAAATCTTGCCAAATAAAAGCATTTTCTTTTTTTAAAACAAGGTACTAACAAATTCAAACCAAAAATCATCAGACTGATATTTAATCTTATCAAATGCCTTTGTTCTTAGATGTCAGATTCAAACACCATTCCAATACCCAGCCGATCATCATCGCTTTCATAAGATCCATCAGGACCACGGCTTACCAAGGGCGGTATGACTTCAAGTGAATTCAAATATTGGAGAGCCCCTTGGATTTTATCAAAGAACATGTTGTATCCAACCTTTGAGGTTAATCCCGACAAATCAAACATATCTTCAACTTGAGGACAAGGGTTGACAAAACACACAAGTACGTTGCGCGAGTGGTATTGAGCAACAATGTTGATTATAATAGATATGGCACTGCCGTCCAACGAAGGCATGCGGGTGACATCGAATATGACGGCTCGAATTGGAGCCATTCTAGCTTCCTCTGATGGATGAACTCGCATATCACCATACAATTCCAATCTATGAAGTCTTGCTTGCAACTGACCAGTGTTTGCAAAATACAATGGCTCTTCTATACGTACAATAAGCGCGCCTTCAACCAATTCTACTTGCTCGTCTTCATCCTCAGCAACATCATTGTTGGATGGGGTGTTTCCACCACCATGGCTACTGCGGCTAGCAAACCTTCGAAGAACATTGTTCATTGATCGATTACTTGTTGAAGGAAGGGGTCTGAAGTCGTTATACTTTCCAGCCACATGGCCCAGCAATTTGATTTTGGGCACATTGCTTTTCTTAATTACGACAATAAGCGAAATGGCAACGGCAAGCAAAATACCAGACTCTACAGAAGCCAGCATAGTAGTAACAAAGACCAAAGTAAGCAGCGACAAGTCGTGCCAGGCACCGATTTTTGCTAAAAATACAATCTCACGTGGTGTACGAGTGAGCAAAGAAATGGCAGTGTTGATGATAACTGCGCTCAGAACCGGCTTGGGAAGGTAATACAGTAGTGGCAACAAGAACAGCAGCGAGAACAGAACAAAGACAAAGGTAAATAGACCAGCTAACTGTGATTTTGCCTTTGCTCTGTCATTGAGTTTGCTTCTCGCCAAAGAACCGAATGCTGGGTAGGCACTAAATATCGCACCGATTATATTCGAAGCCCCAACGGCTACCAGCTCTCTATTTGAAGATACAGAGTAATGATTGCGGCTGGCATATTCTCTGGCAACAATCAAAGATTCAATAACACCAATGACGGTGATTGTCATTGCCGATGTTAGGACATCCTTGGGATTGGTCGATGAAGGAAGGGTTGGTATCTTTGGAGTAGGAAAAGAAGCCTCCACATCTCCAAATACCGCAACACCACGGCTTTCCAGATCAAATACGGTAGAAATGATAGTAGCCACAACTACGGTGATCAGGATATCAGGAATATTGCGAACCCATGGCGCCTTTTTCTTTAGCTTACGCTTGGCCAATGTACTGCCAACAAGGAATGCCAGGCTGCATAAACCGGCAATTGCAGCAGCCGAATTGATATTCGAAGTATTTCTAAACATATACCGAATTTTATCGATTGGCGAAGAGTGGGCAGGCAACTCATCAATATCTGGATGCAGGCCAAGGATATTAACACTCTGGCCGACAATGATAACCATGGCAGCACCAGTGATGAATCCACGCAATGAAGACTCGCTGAGCATCGAATCAAGGAACCCAAAACGAATCAGACCCAGCACCAAAGTAAAAACACCGACTAGTATACAAACCACGCCGGCAACATTTGATGAATAGGCCAATATTTCGGCATCAGTGGGATCAGGATTTCCGATCAATAAATGTTTGATCTCATCGTTGACGATTGTTCCAATCAGCATTGAAATCAGAGCCTCTGGACCCATCGATAAATGTCGCGAAGTGCCCAGAAGAGAATACACCAGAACGGGCATCAGCGCCGTGTACAGGCCATTGATGGGCTGCAAATTCGATAGGGAACCGTAGGAAAGGGCTTGTGGCACTAGCAAACAAGCAACAGTGAAGCCGGCAACCAGATCGTTAAATAGGTTCGTACTTTGATATTTGGGAAGCCACCCGTATATTGGGACATAGTAACGAATCCTTGTTCTCCACCATTTCCAGGTGTCCCATTCATCACCATTTGTGATTTGGCCGCCAGCCCCACCGTTGCTATTACCTGTGCCATCAGCGCCAGGGGTGAAAAGGGAATGTGGAAAATGCTGGGACAGATTGTTTGAAATGTTTCCAAGTGGTCTTACACGGAAATAAGAATCCTCATTATCGCCAGTGATGTCTGCACTGTAGCTTGAGCCTAGCAGTCGACTGGTTTCATTAAAGCTGAAGGTGTCGCGATGAGAGGGAGGAGAGTTAGGATTCTCGCTGAAAGTAGCAGTAGATGGGTTTGCAGCATCCTCTTGACTTATCCGAATAGAAGTATCAGCGCCATCATTATCGTTTGAAGAAGGAGCAGCAGCAGCAGCAGCAGCGCCTGCACTGGAGGACGATCTTTGGGGATGGCCTACAGAGTCATCGAAGCTGACAACAATCCCTGGCCCCGTGTTTGCATTGGTATCACCACCGTCAGTATTGCTGTTGCGACCGTCATTGTTATTATTGGGGCCAGGCATATTGGAATTCAATGTGATGCAATGTCTTTGAATTCAGGTGTCCGTGTTCGAGTGGTTGTTACTGTCAGTGGTTGATAGCAAAGAGTGAAATACAGTCAAAATGCAGCCAAGGAAACAATAATGTAATGTAAAAACCAAAAAAGAAATAAAAGGAGAGCCAAGAATGGATGAGGAATGCGCTTTATTTAAGTAAATAGGAGAGCAACATTTACCATAGACCCAACGCCAGCCAACAACTATAGTGGAAACGCTGTAGTAGCCAGTAGTTAGAAGGGAATGTTGATGGTGATGATGACAACGAACAGCCACAAGTATTTCTTATACTAGTTGAGTTCCTGCAAGTGCACCTGCAAGTATTCCCACCACACATTGGCTTATTTGCGACTAAATATTCTTCCGCTGTTAGTTGGGTCTTGTACTTTTTCTCCGTACAAATAAGCACTAGCAGCATGGCTGCTTGCTTACCTACCTGCAAGCAAGGATTATGAACCAATGTTGAATTCTAGGGGAGGCTGCCGATGTTACCAAATAGCCCAAGTGGCTGCTTTGCTATGCATAAGGCTTGGCCATTACTATTATTAATGCTTAGCACAGGCCATCCGCCAGCTATAAGTGTGAGAGGGTATGTGTGTGTGCCTCAATTGCTCGGGTTTTATCTTTAAATGTATACTATAAGGCAATTTCAATTGCTATTGCTACTACTACTTTAATCTGTTCAGTTTTTACCACAAAGATATGTATAAAGCCTCTTTATTGTTTCCGTTGTCTTTAAAGCAATATAAACACAATGTTGATTTTATTTTGGAAAAGAATTCTGGAAATTTAGGTTTTACAGTACCAGTTTTTCGTCCTTTGTTGCTTTAGTTGGTAGTTGTTGCAGTCGGGTTTTAATCAAAAAGTTCTTTTCTGATAGCCTTCTGACAGACGCCGTGTAAATTTCTTTGTGTCGATGGTGTCTACACCTTTGTTTATTAAATTGGGCATATGGATTTGACTAAAGGCAGTACGCAGAATATATAACGGTTGATACCTCCCTGGTTTTCTTATCAAACAATTGCAAGGCAACAAAAATATAAACCCAAAAGGTATCCACTAAAAACATTTAAATAAATAAATAGCTGTCCAATGAAAAAGTAAATAAACGTCATGTGCTTTTCCTGGTTTTGATTGCTGCTACTTCAAAAAGCCCACTACCATCATTGCTACGGTCTCCCATAGTGCAATTCACCTTATTTTGATTATTATATTTCCTAAAGACAAAATTCTTTTATCTATTATTCATAAACCCTACCAGCTTTATACAGCATACAACATATTCAGCATCTATTTCTATTCATTCATACACACAAATGCAAAACATTGAATAATATGTCAAACGACCAATTTTCTACCACTACAAATTATTATTCAACACAAAATGACCAATACTATTACGATGAAGACGGAAACTACATTGACAATGACAGTGAAGACGATAACTCTCCGCCTATTAACACCATAAAAGCTGGTATTATAGAAACTATACTCGACTATCCTCGAGATAAACTAACAGATCTAATTGAAGATTATGAACTTATTGACTGGAATTGGATAGCCCAAGCATTCAGGTAAATTCCAACACACTAGCATACACACACACACGCTCTCTCTCTACATATACATTTTATCTATTACACACACATATATATATACATACTTATTTACATACTTCTTTGTTTTATTTTAGTTGGCCTTGTGGCATATTTCTAAATGTATTATACATTTCGGTTCAATTAGCTAGAGTCCATAGTTCGATGATTGATACAAATGAAGACTATTATTTATTTTCAGCTGCTAATGCTGCTGGGGGTGGCGCAAATAGGGACGAAAATGCCATTGCTGCTGCTAGATATTTAAGAGAATTGTATGGCCCAAGCCCAGGAGGAAAGTATCGCAAGAATGACAACTCGTTGTTTGGGTTTTGGGGAAATAGTGATCCACTTTTATTTGGCTTTGAAGGAAACAATCTTAATGCCAGCGATGGAATGATGGGGAATTCGTGGACAAAGACTTTGTCTGTGATCCAAATTTTAATGCTGCTATTGAGTATTGGTATTGTTTGGAAAACATTGCGGTCGACTAGAAAGTACCAACTTAGATTGAGAGATATTGATGAAAAGGCTAAAACTTCAAACTATCATCTTGTTTCTGGAAGAGTCAGACCTTCATTGTGGGCTAGATTTTTTCCTGGCAGCTTAATGTAAGTTAAATATGTTTATTATACTTCAGCAGTAATCGTTATAGTATTTAAACCAATAACCGATTATATACATGCTCACCTAACATAGATGGAGAATATGGAAAAAGATACGAGGAGAAAACGATAGCGAGGATAACTTGGATATCGAGATGTGGGAGCTTCATATTTGGGATCCCCCGGCATTCTTTTTAAACATAGCATGTCTGTGGTCTCCAATCCAGCTTTTGCTTTTGAGCGCCTTGACCATGTCCAATTGTTATTATATCATTCCGTTGGCTGCACTTGTGGCTGTTCAGGCCCTTACTATGAAGCATCTATTTTTGGCCATGGTTAGTGACAGAGAGGAGCTCTATCGACAGGTCCAAAACGAGTATAATGCAGTGTTTGTGAATCCAAGGCTATTCGTTGCAAAGAAGGATGTCGGAGTATCAGTAGACATGGACCAAGTTTATCCAGAAAATAATAACATTAACAGTCAAAACACAGAAGAGTTTGTATATAGATATACACCTTCTGTCTCTCATAGCACAGGATCCCCAATTCTAAGTCATCTAGCAACTCCAACTAGGAGACAGTTTGTGGATAATACCAATGGTGGAGGCCTATTGCCTGATTTAGAGAAGACAAGATCTTACCATTATACTCCATCACCAGGCAAACCTGGAGTAAATGTAAAAAAGGATCCGTTACAACGGCTCAAGAACGAGCGTCGCTATTCTTACCAGCCATCTTCAACCGATCAATCTCCTCAACGCAGAAAGAAACAAACCACGCCATATAGGAAATCTCTTGGTGGATCCAAATTGACTAGTGAATATCCATCAAGTGAGAAGCCCTTAAGAACAAAGAAGCATATGATAGCTACTGACCCGTGGGATGTCGATGGGATTCCATATGTTGGTGGTAGTGTTCGAATTAAACGAAGAGCAAATCTAGTGTCTGACAGGTTTAACGAAGATCAGGTAGACGAATCTGAACCAGGCCCACGGTATGCATTACCAAAAAAGAAGTCAATGCCGGCTCTCAAGTCATCTCAGTATTATAGAAAATAACACACAATTTACATACCTTTAAACTGTACATGTTTTTAAACTCAACGCTCAATTGCTTGATTTTTCTTTAAATATTTGCATCAATCAATCATTCGGTTTTATTTGAGAATGTTATTCATAAAAGTCACCGAAGCGGTCTTTTCTTTATTTATGAAAACATCTTTCCACTATTGGTTTTAGTCTGACAGTCAGATTTCAAAGACATGAATTTTTTTTGCATGCTATATAGAGGTCATGGCCTAGATGCCACAACCTGTTGTTTAATTACTACAAATTGATTGATAAACCACACATTCCTTCATTTATTATACCTCCTTGGAGTTTATAATTACAAATAAAATAACACTGTGACACTATATAGAATGAGCATGATACTATACTACACAGCCCTAAAGGTCTGGGGGATAATTCTGATACTCTTCCTTTCTGAAAAAGACTATGGCTCTGGAATAAAGTTTAATAAAAAACCGCTAGCAGGATTTTGGAGTTAGGAAATAAATAAATAAATTAGTCACCCATAATCAAAATTATGATAAATTTTTGCTCCGTCCTATTAATTCGATAATTAATTTTGGCATTTTCAAAGGTCTTTTTTCCTTTTTTTCTTCCTTACCTCTCTCCCTTCCTAATTACCTCTTTACTATTAGATAAATATATATACCCAAACACACGCACACACACGTACGCGCGTATATAAGCACGGGAGATATTTGTTATTCACTTTTAGGCATATATAAAAATTAAAGCCTTGACTCGCCTCTATCCACGCTTCTTCAAAAACACGCGTTCTAAATTTGTTACTGTTTTCGACTCTAAATAATCATTTGCCCCAGCGTTATTTTATAAAAAAGAGAATGGCAAAATCAAACACCGATATTGCATCGATTTTTGCTGATGCAGGCCTAACTAAAACTGCATTAGCATTGAAGGAAGAACAAACTTCAGTGAGTTGTTTTTCTTTATTATATCCTTAATTTTATGAGTGATATTCAATGATACTGATTAATGTTTTTATTAATTGATTTTGAATAGCTCAAAGAAGATGTTCTCGAAAAAATGTACAAGGCTCTAAGTGGCATTGTACCCAAAAAGGAAGCTGAAGATAGTGATGATTCTTCATCAGAATCCAGCTCTGGCTCAAGTTCTAGCTCGAGCTCAAGTGACAGCTCTGATTCTGATAGCAGCTCTTCATCTTCATCTTCAAGTGATAGCGATTCATCGTCATCTTCGGACTCTGATTCGGATTCTGACAGTAGCTCATCTTCGTCAGACTCGGATTCAGATAGCAGCAGTGAGTCAGAGGAAGAGAATAAAAAGAAAGAGGACGATGATAGCAACAACAAGGATAGCGATAGCGATTCGTCATCATCAGACTCAGAGAGCGACTCTGATTCGGATAGTAGCTCATCTTCATCTTCCTCCAGCGATAGCAGCAACGATAGTGATTCCGATTCTTCGTCTTCTTCAGACTCTGATTCAGACTCCGGCTCCGATAGCAGCTCCTCATCATCAGATTCAGACTCCGACTCCGACTCCGACTCTGATAGTAGCTCATCGTCGTCATCATCTAGCGAAAGCAGTGATTCTGAAAGTGATGATGGTGATGATAAAGAAGAAGAAAAGAAGGAAAAAGAAACCAAAAGTGAAGAACCATCTAATCCCAAGAAACGCAAGGCTTCGGATAGCAGCAGCGATGAAGAGTCATCATCCAGTGAGAACGAAGAACCAAAAACCCCAAAGAAAGCCAAAAACTCTGCACTATCAGAACTAAAAACTCCACAGACAGCACCACAACTGAGAACTAAACAAAATGGAGGCCTCACCAATGGTAAAGCTGCTCCAGGAACAGAGGTTAGACGCAACAAAAAACTCAAGACATCCAATGTACCATTTTGCCGTATCAAAGAAGAGGATGTTGTTTACCATGATGATAGATTAAAGGACAATACATTCTTGAGCAAAGGATCAGAAAACGGCGCCGATGACTATGGCTACAAGGCCCACATGGATTTGATTGTTACCAAGGGTAAAGGATTTACAAAAGAAAAGAATAAGAAGAAGCGTGGATCTTATAAGGGAGGAAAGATCACAATGGGATCTAACTCTGTCAAATTCGGTGCATCCGATTCAGAGTAAACTCCATATTAGTGTAGTCTGATGTTGATATTAATCGATTAAAAAGATCAGCGAACCTTATTTTAGAACAAATCGAAATTGATTTGAATGTTACCAACAATACTTTCATTATTATTTTTTCTACAATAACGGGTACTGTTATTGTGGAACGAAAAAAGACATATAGTAATAAAAACACCAAAATATATAATGTTTTGAATGCTTGGTTTGAATTTTATTGCATTTATAAAGGGATGGAAAGAGTGTTGTATACATGTAGAGTTGTCCATAGAAAAGCGCAATATGGAAAGAGTAATGGCGAAAGATTATAACACTAGGATCTGGAAATTAGGGTATCGAGACCATTTAGGAGAAAAAGATATTAAAGTCCTGAGAAGTGTATTGGTAGTTGTGATTGTGGTGGTGGTAGCAGTAGCATTAAAAAACAGATTAAATAAAGAAAAAAGATGATCAAATCCAGTTTGATATATCTCTTTCTTTTTTGATAGAGTTTAGAGTACGGATGGGCGTGATAGTAGTAGTGATTTGACAAATGGAGATATATAATAGTTTATACGGCTTGGTATGTTTACTTTGCGGCGGCATCAGGAATTCCAGGAATAGAAGCAACATTGCCTTGGTTGCAGTTGCCAATCTTTACAAGACCAGTGCAGATAAGACCACCATTGCTTGTGCCTAAAAGACTTTCGATGAGACCTGGTTTTTGTTGTTGCTGTGGTTGAGGCTGTGTTGGTAAGGAATCAACAAATACGACGTTAAAGACTAGTGCCATTAAAGCAACGCAGTAAATGATATTCATTCTCTGGTATTGGAGGGTGGTGTTCATTATAGATATTTGCGGTGTGGTAATGCGTAAAGGAGAGAAAGAGGGATATTAGAATGTTGAGAAGAAGGTGATGTGAGAGATAGCTAAGAAAGGAAAAGAATAGGCTGGTCAGGTGGATAAAGATGTATAGAAAAGAAAGGCTGGAAACAATGCTTGGTTTAAATATAAATAATGATAGTGGTGGCTGTGGCTGCTCCAAGGAAATGAAAAGACTGACTGACTGACTGACTGACTGACTGGTCGAGTGTATAGTTGTAGACAAATGGAGAATCCCTCTAAATTTACAATAACATACCAAGCAGGGTACAAATTATCGATAATGATGATAAAAAGATTTGCACACACAAACGTCTGCCTTGAGGTTGTTCGAATATCAAAAAACAAAATCAGTTTTTATGGTGAGAGTTGGATTGAAAAGGGAAAAACTATTTGGCAGCGACCCAGCTGTAGTTTAGAGGAGATGGAAACACAGCTCCTCCATGAAGCCACCCAGTGAGGATATATACGCGAGATAGTCTTTACCATTAAAAGTTAACACAACAGGTTTCATCGTGGTCATCAATTCTGAGTAGGAGGATAGAATTACTATTTTTCTTCAGCAATGTGACAACGCCTTCTTCATTATCTCTCTTTCCCACTACTGTACTTTTGTCTGTGTTAGTGCCTGTTTAATAGTCTCCTTCCCACTTGATCATTGTTTGTTTGTTGACTGTAGCAACAGGAGTCGACACATACGCACACTGAGCCTTTTCATTTTCCTTCTGGCTCTCCATAGCGCGGACATTCCAATGTTTACTTTTAATGCTGTGTAATGGTTGATCCCCACCACCATCATTGCTTTTCTGCTGTTATTAAACCCTCTCTCTCCCTCTTTGGAATACTGCTTTAGTCAAACCCTGTCCCAATTTCTTTTCTATTCATGTTCACAGTCAGGTATGGTGTTTGTTGACTTTATGCTACATCCCTTATTTAATAGCTGGATTTCCTTGCATTAATACCTTTTATCAGTTGTACCAAACATTCCACGTTTGGTATAATTCATATTCTTGGCTTGTTCGGACATCATTGTCACTTAAGCCACCACTTAAATTATCTTATGGATCCCTGCGTTGTTTCTCCCTCTCAAAATTTATTATATCAACAAACAACTATGCTTGTTTATTGGGTCTCTTATACCAGTGTATCTTTTCTGGAATTCGGTTTTTATAAAACATCCGTGTGGCTAAGCCAGGTAGTTGGGTTGGGTTGTTATTCGGCAAGATACTGAACAATTGTTATTGATGGCTCTAGTTTTATAAACCCACAAGGCATTACAATACCACCATTACAAAGGACCTGCTCCCACATGTCCAAAAATAAATTGCCCTAATCCCCAGGAATCCGCATTTAACCTGGAATTGTTATTTCAAGATTTTTACGTGCTTTCATCAAATATGGACATATCTGAGCTGGAGTCAAATGTATGGTATATAGGAACAGGCTATCGGACTTTGGCCCAGCTATAGGCCATTTTGTATGCAATTCCTGGGGTACCCACCATTTTTTCCTAGGGCTGTATGAAATATGAACCACATTATCGTCATCATTCCCCTATTTGGGTTATTTTTAACCCCATAACCCACACCCAAAGACATTGGCAACAGCTTTGCCAATTAAAATTTCAGTGAGTTGATGAAACATTTAAAACCTACTCCATTAGAGAACTATACCGATACATCCAAATGACACTAGCCGCCGATCCACAATCCAAGGAAACCAAAGGTCAAAGTGCAAAACCTTCTCACATTGTGACAGATAATAACAGTGTTAACAGCAAAGTCAATAATAATGACGGCGACGACGATGATGATGATGAATGGGACAAGAGGATTAAACGAACAGGATGCTTCAAAGAGAACGAGGCACTCCTGTTATGTCACGCAGATACTCACGACTGGCGTAAATGTTTAAAAGAACTCAAGGCATTTAAAGAATGCATGAAATTATACAATAATAACCAAAAGCCAGCGTTACAGCCCAAATAACAATAGCCTTTGTAAATATATTTTCGCTCGAAAGTCATTCTTTTTGTAATAAACCCGTCATTAGACTAAAAGAACTACAAACACCCAATATCCTATATACGCCAAAGCACCGAAACTTATTGTGGACCCAACAATCCAGTAAAATTTAGTAAACATGGCTTCAGCAGGACTGAATTTCTGTGTGTGCTTTGAGCTTTCTACATGTTTATTGATCCAATCCGCATGCATTCGCTCTTTTTTATAATGATGTCTTTCCCACTCGGTAAAATTGTATCTAGATTTTGCACCACCCATTCCGGGTGAAAATCCACCTGCTTGGTGATTAGCCTTACTGCTGCTGCTGCCACCGCCGCTGGCAGTATTTCCTTGCTGTTGTTGGTATGTACTTGAACCACCGCCTGATGGTGATGATTCTGGATTCGCCTGACTATTATTAGCATACCCATTTGGATTAACATTTGGGTTTTTATAGGTATTAGTTTTAGTCCAAGATCCAGAATAACTTCCACCCTTCCCAAATCTCGATGAGTCGGTTCTAGTCCAACCAGAAGGCTTATTGTATTTATTACTATAGGCACCGTGGCTATGTCTGTTATAGTTGTAACTATAGTTGTGGTTCCCAAATCCAGACCGAGATCCACCAAACCCGCTTCCTCTTCCACTTCCCCTATGAAATGGTAATGTTCGGTCATACTCTCTTCGACTGTCTTCATTACTCAGCACAGAATATGCTTCACTGATCCGAATGAATTTGGCATGTGCATCTTCTATTTCTTTCTTCATTGCTGTACCATCGTCGTTGCTGCTTTTGATTGTCGATTTGAATCTATCTGGATGGTATTTTAATGACAATTCGTAGAACTGGCTTTTGATCTGCTTGATTGTTGAATCAGGTGATACGCCTAGAACGTCATAATGCGAAAGTGATGGTGATGTGCTGTTATGTCTATGTTGATTTGTTGTCGGGGTCGTTGTTGATAATGGCCTCCTTGTATTGAATGAAAATGTATTATTCGGTTTAGGCTTGTATAGTGAAAAAGATAAAGTCCTGGAATTTGTATTGTAGAATGACCTTTGTGAAATTGTTAATGCATTTAGGCCAAGGATTCGAATGGGGGCTGGAAATGAAAGCAGGGATATATTCATTTTCTATTTGAATATAGCATCAATGAATGTATCCTTGGCTGAGTTCTAGGTGTAATAAATAAAACGAAATGTGTATGTTGGAGCTGCGGTGGTTATTTATTACTCCCTCTGTTCACAAATAAGTGCAAGGTTCAAACAGATCTAATTATTAAGGTCATTTCTAAACGAAATGAACCC
>JANBPU010000193.1:0-30897 GCA_027575805.1 Mycoemilia scoparia | reverse complement strand
CTTAGGTTGCTTAATAATTTCTCGAAATCTGCTGTGTGTTAATCTAATTCTAAATTGTGGTTAGAATGTGCAACACTCTCCAATTTTCTTTCTACAGCTTAAATATTTTTAGATTTTTAACTATAAATAATGTACTCTTTTTTTATCTTTTTGATTAGAGTAATATTATTTTACTCTTTAGTTTTCCCTATTAAATTTTATCTTATTGAATCCTTGTTTGAATAGAATATACTCACAGTCTGTACAGGTTATGCAGTGTGGACCTCCTTTATTGAAAGTTACAGTTCTTTACAGTAGCTGGAGAAGTTGACCGGACTCATATTCTTTTCAGATGTCTTTAAGGCTTAGTTAAGACCCATTGTTGTATGATAGTTTAAAGCTGACTTTTCTCTTAAGTGCATGTATTGTTGAGATTATAATTTGTTTCTTATCAACAATTATTTATTATTATTTCTTCTATTTCTATGTGTATGCACTTTTTTATATTTTTTTATTATAATTTTGATAATGATTTTTTTGGTGGACTGTTTATGCCTAGTAACTTGAGAAACAAAGCCATATTTATAATTTGACTATTTAATTTTTCGTTATAATATTATTACCAAGACATTTTATTAGCATTATTAAAGTATAATAATACAAAATACTATTTTTAATATTCTGGCCAACAATAGTTTGACTGATACCATAGTTAATAAATATTTGCTACCTTGTTCTTCCGAATTACTATAGTCATTATTTATCAAATTGCCTTTATAAGTATTTCTCAAGTTGGACTGTAAGGATATATTTGAAAATACTCGAGTGTTCGAGTTTGGTATAGTGTTGGTTTCCATATATCTGTGGTGTTGAGGATAGGGCAAATAGTGGTGGTGATAAGGTCCAGGGTGGTAGTTTATCGGAGTCCAGTATTCAGGGATAGGACCAGTGACAGGGCAATGTTGACAAGATGCACTGTGCTGGGTTGCCATCAGAGTCGGGAATGTCTGACTCCGAGATATTTGCGGTGGAGCAGGCAGCCCCCTTTCTTCTTCATCTACACAATTAGACGAGATGCTAGGCGGCCCTAACTGCTGTTGACTTTGTTGCTGGCCAAACCCAATGGTCTCGGTGCTGGTTTCTCCTCGTTTTCTGTGGGGACTACTATTACGGAAGTCAGACAGGGAGCATCTCCTATGGCTTGGGTGCGCTTCAAAGGCGGTGGGCTTGGCTGGAAGTCTTTCCATACCCGAACAGTTTGCGTTTGTCTTTGTCTCAAAAGCGGGTATTTTGGTTGCTCCTTTTGTCTCATGTTCAGGGCTGAGATTATCAGTGCTTGACATTGATGATACTGCATAAGGCTGAGCAAGATGTGCTGTTTTTTGCAGTGATAATCGGCCTAGTTAATACACTGAGATTTGTGTAAATATTTGTATAGTTGTACCTGGTTGAAATATCAATAAAAAAGATATCCTGATGTACCTTATAAAAGTGTTTTAAATGAAAATTTATTAGCACCAACTGGTATGTCGTATGTAGGATAATCAATATTTGATGGTAGCGGTATGGAGAGAATATGTTCTGCAAAAAGAAATACTTTCAAGAAATGCACCCCAAGACATAGTGTTTATAAACCTAAGCTTCACCAAGGCATTATCTTTTGTGGAACCGCTGGTTTGGGATCCATGTAGTAGTCTATCATGCAACTGTTGTGTCTGCCATTTCATATCATAAAGCCATGGCACTTGGTGTCAACATCAACCAAATTGAGCAATTATAAAAACATATACTGCTTTGGTTTGATAGATAAAGATATGGTCGACGCTACGATTCACATCTTTAAAAGCAATGCTTGCCTTAATCGGCTAAAGCTGCGGAATTCAAATCCGTGGATTAGCAGTTATAATCGAGGAAGTGCAGTACCAAGAGTTCATTTCTTTTTTATTTCGTTACTGCCAATAATAAATAGTCAAAGACAGCAACATCAATCATGAGCTATAAAAAGACAGTTAGCTCAAAATTTTGAGCTTTACTACATTTGCTTGTCATGAATTAACATGTTAATAAAGCTTGTGCGTCAAGTCAAACCATTTATAAACGATGTGACAACGACTTTGTTTACTTTAAAAACAGCATAGTTCATCTCTTTATGGTAGACTCGAAAATATTGTCGTCTACCATATACCTGGTAAAGCTCCTCATGATACTGCTGCAGCTACTACTACTACTGCTATCGCTGTCATTATTTAATGATAAGCACGTCTTTACAAACCAAATTGTTCATAAAACTACATTGTTGCGGATCATTACACAATTATTTTCATAAATTATCAAACAAAAACCAAAAAGAAATGATGAGATATTAAAGCTAAACAAACAACAAGGTTCTCTTGAAAATGACAAAACGAAAAGAAAAATTAGAAAAAGATGATAACAATAAAACTATGATTGATAAAACAAATGACAACAGAACAGTTATTATCGAAGCTGTATTTATTAGTAGGTTGCTGAGACTTTTTATACAATATAAAATAGAGAGGTGTGTACTATTCGCATCACAAATGACTTTATTTCACAACAAAACAAACCAAAAGGGCTACCAAGAATATTACCAAAAAGTCAAAGTACGTATACAATATAATTATAAATATTAACTCATAGATTTATATACCTTTTGTATTGGATATTAAAACAACAAGAGCCAAAGGAAAGAGGAGGGTTAAAAAATAGACAGAGAAAGCGTGGCAATTTGCAACAAGCTATAGAAAATACAAGACTATTTATAGTTTTTGAAATAGAACTTATGTATTAGCTTACATAGTAAAACTAGTATTAGAAACATTCAATGAAACAAGTATATATCAGTGCATTGGTTAGAGTATTTGTTGAAGTAAGGGCGCACACTGCAGTTAAAGCAAAGCAAGTAGTAGTATAGTTAAAATGCCACATTGTTTATAAATTATTTTGCTGGAATCCAGCCACAACCAATATGTGGCCAACCAGTTGTCAAACTTGACCTTATACACACACAATCAAAATAAACTGATTCAAATATATATATATAGATCACTTCATTCTTCTAAACAGCCGCTTATTGTTACCACTAGTACCTGCAGCAGCTGCAGTGACAACTGATTGAACTACTGGAGGTGGAGCTGGAGCTGTAATAGCATCAACAGCTGGGATAGGATTACCTCTTACTCCACCTCCACTACCACTGTTGCTACTGCCAAACCCAGGATTAGAGAGACCTTTAAACAACCAAGCCCAAAACTCATCAAGCCCTGGATTAAGCATAAACGCAATAAAATTCAAAATTCCCTGCAACGAAGTCAGTATATATCGAGCCGTATAAATATATGCCAAAGAATGATTAATTTGAGCCACTATATTTAGGGTTTGAGTTATGATGGGAACTAGTGGATAAATCATTACGCGGAGGATTGTGAATTTTAAGTGTTTACGATGCCGGTTGTTTCTACTAGTTTCTGTGCCTTGTCCAGCATATCGATTGTGTTGTTGGTTGTGGTAGTAGTTGGGGTTACGAGGAGCTACGGGTGTCATTATTACTGTTGGAGTTAGTGGCGAAGGTTGCTGTTGTTGCTGTTGCTGCTGTTGAGAGGATTGAAGATGTCTTTGGAGTTTGGATTTTGAGTCACTCCTTACATGCTGATGTAATGGTGAATTATTATTGCTATTATTGTTGTTGTTACTATTGGTATTATCTTTTGAAAATGCATTTGGATCGATTTCTAGTTGCAAATGATGGTGTTTGCTTATATCTTTGAAGCTTATATCACGACTAATCCCATCACTGGTGTTATAGTAATTATCAAAGGGTTGGTGGTGGAAAGAATTGCCACCACTGTTTTGTTCATTGCCATCTCCGATTGCAAATGCCGGTCTAAACTCACCAGTATCATCACCATTGGCTAAGTCGTTGTGACGGCAATTTAGGCTTTCGGAATCGGCTTCACTTGGAATTATTGGATCGGCTTCAAGACCACTATTAAACCGGTCAAGATCATCCAGCTGGCTTGGAGTAAATGGCGAGTCTTCGTGGTATGGCGAATTTTTTATCTTGCTACGGTAGTTTGCTTGTCTTCCACTGCTTCTACCAATAACCCTGCTTTCATCTTCATCCTCACTAGCATCGTTTCCATTGTTCACTCCGCCTCTTCCATCTACCGTCAAGTCCAACGAAACGCCACGATGTTGTTGTTGCTGCAGCTGCTGGCGGATGACCCTTGGATCCTCAACCAGCCCACCAACAGCTCCACCAAACGCCGACATCTCATAATCACCCTCATCATCCAGCTTTGAAGACCCCTGGCTATAATAAAACTCATCGGGGGACGTCATGGTTTGCGGCAGCTGATTGAACCTCCTGTTCATCTGTCTCCAGAACGGCAGCAATTCGAACACCACCAACGTACAGACCACCACACAATACACCCAAATAACCAACACCCACGCATAGTACGTCAGCCACGAATACAGATCATACTTCCACAGCACCACATCAGCATAAAACTCCTGAAAAGTCGTGTCCCACGAAATATTGAAAATATACATAATCGGATGGGTCAGGACCAATGGCACCACGATCGAAAATACTTCATAGAAGGGGTTGAGCCGCGCTGCAATATATGCCTTGCTGTGGATTACTGTCATTTGCAACTGAAATACTATGCATCCGGTCAGAAACATAAAGGACAGGGTCGAGAAGGTTCCCATCCACAGGACGGCTCGGGAATTGATGTTGGGTATATTGTCCATGTAGTTTGGAAACACTTTTACTATTCGGCAGGATGACATTATGATGTCAACAACCGCTATCCACCCAGAGAGCCGGAACGAGGGCTTCATCGCGATGTCGCGACGGACTATCAGCATGCCAACGACCGTCATTATTATTACGAGGCACAGGGTTATGGAGGCCACATTTAGCCCAAAATATAGAAATACCCATTCGCCCAGAGCGCTGTTGGATAGTTCTGGTCTATCTGAAGGCGATGAAGACGTATTATCAGTGGGAGTGTCTGGTGGTGATGATGTCGTTGTTGTTGGGGTGGCCATCGCTGTGCTATCGTTTGGATTCTGGAGGGTTTCTTGGGCCTTGACAAGCACAGCAAAAAGGCCAGCCAAAATAGTGGTGATATATGCGGACATCAATAGCTTTATGGCGTATTTATATAAATTAATATTAGTGTTGAATATATATGTTGAAAGGAGACTTCGGAGCCTCGTTGCTCTAGTCCGTTCTGTGGATGTGGCTGTAGCTCCTCTAGATCACTATAAGGCGAATCGAGAGCAAGTGAGAGTTAGAAAGGAATACAATAGAATAATAGCAAAAAAATCAATAAGGAAAGTATAGAAAAAGAAAAAAGAGCCCTAAAACAAACTATTATATGCCAAAAGGAATGGAGTGGAGAAGACATTTGCCCAAGGCTATATATATATATACACACACACCCACCATAGATCGGGAAAAAGGCAGTGTCAACTAACTAA
Organism: Mycoemilia scoparia; assembly: GCA_027575805.1. Taxonomy (NCBI): domain Eukaryota; kingdom Fungi; phylum Kickxellomycota; class Kickxellomycetes; order Kickxellales; family Kickxellaceae; genus Mycoemilia; species Mycoemilia scoparia. The sequence continues at coordinate 25,404 of JANBPU010000193.1, read as the reverse complement.
CTGCCAGATCCTGCGGTGTGTGAATTTTGCCATTACTGGCAGTTTAAAACTGGCCATGAGAAGTACTAATGGTGTGCGGCACATAAATATGACAGCAGGCACAACTGTACTGCACACCATGGCATTACACGGGGGAGAGAGTGAAAAAAAGGTGGCAACTACCAATTCTTCCTTTTTTCTCTCGGGTCATAAAGAAATAATTAACAATTGTTTGCCTTCCATGTATTTGTGCCTGCGTAAAGTGCGTGTGTGTGTGGATTTGTGCTCTTCTTGAATGATATGAAGCGCACAATTGTGCCATTGATTTAATATGAGGTGTTTGTATGGCTATTGAAATAGAAGCGACCAAAAAGAAAATCTGGAGAGAGACAAGCCCGCAATTCTTGTTCTCTCTCATGCACCTACCATTACTACGACCAAGATAGAAACCCAACTTTGTTGTCATTATTGTTGCTATTACTATTCTTGGACCTCAACTGTTGTTATTTTTTGGCTAAACCCCCCCCCCTCTCTCTCTCCCTCCCCAAGCCAGAGGCCAGGTGACTCCTCCATTATAACCTACATCTAATGTTTCTATCCTGCTTTTTTCACAACCAAATAATCTACAAAAAACACTCATGAGGTTAGCACATATTTGTGGATGTGCATGTGTTCTTTTTGGGAAAATTTATTTTAGTATAGCCAAGAGATCCAAATGCCAATAGCCACAACAGCAAAATGGAAGATTTTCAACTTTATTGTGCCTCTGTGTATGTCAATCGCTATTCTATGTACTGTTGCATAAGGGTTTTTCTAACCAGAAAATTTCCAATATCATCATCATCACTACAATCATATGAACAGAATCTGCTCATAAGAGGATTGCCGATTCTGTCTTTCTTTGTCTTGGCTGCTCGTGTGTGTAAATCCTCTAAAGATAATAGCGCAATGTGCTGTTGCTGTTGCTGTTAAATAATAATCATAGAAATGATAATGATACTAAACCACAAGTACAAATTTTCGTGTACATACTACGTAGGCTACTTTTGTCATTTGATAAATGTATTTCTGCTTTTAACACACTTCTTTTTTTACCTATGTTTTTCATCTGCTGCGATGCAGTCAAGTCACTCTGTCAATACTGTTATTTGTATATGTGCTTCAGTATTGACAAGATGTTATTAATTGAATATTTATCTATGCATGTCTTGTGAGGTTTCTATATTTGTAAAATTCGGTCTTATCTGCTGATGAATTCCAATTGGGTCTTTCCATATTAGGTGTTTCTATAAATACAAAAAAAACATTCCCATGTCTCTAATGTCTTTATTTGGATTTGTTGTTTTGGAAAAAAAGCTCTGCGTTTTCATATCGCTTTAGTCCATTAGAAATTCCATTTATTTCTATTATAATCTTGATTCATAACAACTTCATCATCAAAAGACAGTTACGGAAGCTTGTTGCATTTAATATGGCTTTTTATATTGGAATAGAATTATAGGTAGAAAGAATGAGAAACAAATTGTATAGATTTATTCTTCTCGATCAAACATGATAATAATAACGGAGGCAGCGGTGGTGAATATGACTGTCGCAAATTGATTGAATTTCAATGTGTTGATGAATCTGAAATCCATCTAGAATATAAAAAGCTCTTGCGGATCATTTTCAATCCAATATATTCTAGGTTACAATCCCAGCTTTTTAAACTTCTAGACTCAAATATCTTGAACTGCATTAGACAGAGGTTTATCCTAAAGATATCGCCTATGCACAGTGGAAAAGGCCCTAGATAAATCCAGAATAATTCCACATGATTGTAGAAAAAAAGATTTGTCTTTTATTCTATCTATACACTATACAACACATTGTCCGGATAAACATGAGTCTATGATTATATAAAAATAGAATCTCGTGAGATGCTATTGTAAAAAAATAAAAGTGCTCAACTTTATGTGATAAACTCTAAATTCGATATTTACTATTAACTACAACACACTATTATCAACCAACTTACTCTCATCTCTATATTTTTGTCTTCCTATTTATTTGGAAGCTTTTAGCAATATTGACACACCCATGTAAACCCTTACATACAGCCAGCTTGAAGCATATTCAACACCACCGCACCAACCTTTCTCCTCCACCTCTTTTTTCCTGCCTACTTTAAACAATTGATAACATCCATTATACTGTTACTACTATTGCTGCTACCACGTTTTTCCAATATTCCCACGGCTGTTTCTATTTTTAGATTCAATAACCTGATTGCATATATAGTGTACCAGTGACCATACGCCACCACAAATTCCCCTAGGCCTGAATAACCAACTACTTTTTGATTTACGGATTATAAGCATTGCAACGCTGCTAAGACTAGATGATCATAAGTAGGAAAGTCATAAGTAAAGATGATGATAATTGTTATGGTTGCAGCTGTACCAAGTGATGTGCCAAGAAATTCTATTAATAGGTTTGGAGACATCACCCCCGTATGATGATGATATCATAAAGTGAGTATGCTCTACATAAAAATTTGGTTCATGAATATATTAATTATATGCATATGGGTGGTTATTTTTGAGGGGCTGAATTAATATTATCAATGATAATGTAGGCTGGCCAATATGCAAGTTGAAACTACTGACCTACTAGTAAAAGTTAGTAGTCCTTCAAAAACAACGTTCCATATGTGAGTGTTTGGTTTAAATATTAGGGTTGGTGATCAGCAGTTCTAGAGCCGAGATTACAACCTTTGTCATAATATAATTTAACATGTCAATATTATAATTTGATGGGAATTTTAGGGCAAAGAACAAACCAACACAAATATTAACAGTCACTTTGGATCATATCCACAGGTATTGTAGGGGGGTAAAAACCCTTACCGCTAAATAACCAATACAAAGTTAATGACAAGCACTTATACATAGAACATGTGAGTTTTCTTTACGTAGAACTAGGGCTACTATGGTGGTGCTTTAACTCACAAAACATTATTTCCTATAGTAGTTTTTATGCCTATAAATCAGATTCTTTAAGATTGCATTTTTTAATCATTTTTATAAAGAGCATTAGTTTGGACGTCACAACCCATTGATCATCTCACGGACTTTAATCAATAAATATCATGCTTGCTTATAAATAACTTTATATTGAAAGTTTAGGAAATCATATTTCTGCCTCGTTTATATTTTTCCCAAAATCGGCTTTTAGGAAAAATAATTTATAAAAATTTAGCCATAAAATTATAAATGCAAACATTTTTTCTAAACAAAAATATCTTTTAAATACACAGAAAACCAAAAGGATGTTCAAAGCTAAATATTATTATAAATTATGATTTGAAAACAATTTTTGGTCAAAATGACATTTTTGAGTTTGTCGCCAAAGTCCACAAAATATTTTTTATTCTTGATTATAAAGCTTGTTGTTTATGTACACAAAAAAAGCTCCAATTTCAAGGAATAAATAATAATTGGAGATAGTCTATTATAGAATGCCAAAAAAGGGTATAAATACATTTGCATTTCCTACTTTTTTACAATCCTCACACACTCGATCATACACCCTTTTCTCTCAACTTCCAACACTTCTGTCAAATCAATCCACCATCTTCTTTTTTCCCAACAAATTGTTCATTATTGAAAAATGAATAACTTGGGCGAACAAGGAAACAGCTCCTCGCAGTCTCAACATGGTCAGTCTAATGGTGTTTTCAGAATAGGGTCTGCAAACTACCATAACCATGATCGCACAGTGACTGTTATAGTAAATGTGTATTCAAATGTCAGCATTGGCCATACAACAACATCTGAACAAGCTCTCCACGAGAATGTGGATGGTAGGGGACATCATGATCAATTCAATAGTTTCTCTTCCCAATTGGAGTCTGCTATATCTCTTCTACAGGCTATCAGTGAACAACAGCGTACACTAGAAATCATTCACCGTGTTCCTCATGTGCCTGCAGTCTCTAGAAATGCCATAGATTTAGACCAGGCATTAACAAACCTCCTTCAATATAAGTGCCCAATTCATCCTAATAATGGTAGCAAGGATTCCAACCAACCACCCATTCAGAGGGAAGTAGAAGATGTCCTTCAGCACAGATGTTCTCATGATCATTCTAATAATGGTAGTGAGGATTCCAACCAATCATACATTCAGAAGGCAATAAGAGATCTCCTTCAACATAGATGTTCTCATGATCATTCTAATAATGGTAGTGAGGATGCTAACCAATCACCCATTCAGAAGGCATTAAGAGATCTCCTTCAACATAGATGTTCTCATGAACATTCCAGTAGCAATGTGTAAGGTGTGGTGATCATAATGATAGTAACTGTAGCAGAATTGGTGGTACAACCTAAATAACAAGGCAAGACAAGACAAGACAAGACAAGAAAGAATAAATATCCTGAATATCATTTTGATACTAAAGGACAAATAACTTTTTCTGTGGTTTACTGTTTTTTTGTGTATGCTTTTATATTTAGTTTGTACCATAATGAAAAAATGATGTATAATCAAAAACTTTTAGTTATTATTACAAGTTAAAGCTCTGTTGGTATTATTTTATAGTAGATTAAATGCCAATATACTTGATAGACCATGGTTGTGAAGGTTTATAGTTTCCCTTTATATACTTTATTTATAATATCTATATTCTGAAGACAATATTGGCTTCAGAATAGCCTTTTGGTAAGATGGTTAAAGGGTATGAACTCTGATTTTTAGAGTCTTTTTAAACCCTATTAGCTTTATTAAAGTAACTGATAATAGTAAAATAAAAAGGAGAGAACTAATAAAATTATAAAGTAACATCTATTAATATGATTAGCCAGTTGGCCAAATAAAACAAATTAAAAGATAAAATGTTTTTATTTAATTTTATTTCAAACCCATAATAGTTATATTAACACTTATATTTGAGCAAAATATTAGGTTGAGGCCCAACAAACCACAATATTTTTTTTATCAAATACCATAATTATAGTAATCCAAGTTATTATTAGCAACGATGGCAGATCAAAACCCAAAATGCGCCCTTTTTTTTTGTAAAGATAAGCAATACTCTTTATATATTTATGTATATTTCTGTTTTTAACTCAATACTATAATATATCTTTAAAATACTGCCCATATATTTATAGAAAGACACCCCTAAGCCCCAAAATGAGAGCATTCAGACTTCAACAACCAATTCTCCGACCCACCACAAGAAATAATCTTTTCAACAATACCAAGGGATCAGTATTACCAAAAGTCGTCGCTTTACTTTTTTCCACCACTGCGATGACCAAATCCACCACAGCATCATCTCCAACTAAGGCCGATATAAAATTATTAGCACGTCTTCGTAAAGAAACCCAGGTTTCTGTAACAAAAGCGCGGGATGCTCTTCTGAGCTCCAACAATGACTACAAAAAGGCCCTAGAATGGCTTGAAAAGGATGCCATAAAATCTGGAGCCAAAAAGGCCGAAAAAGTAGGAGATCGGGTTGCTGGTGAAGGTGTTATTGCTATTGCCAATACCCCAAATAATGATCAGTCAGCCATTATTGAGTTGGGCTGTGAAACTGATTTCGTGGCACGCAGTGAAGTGTTTGAACTTTTGGCACAAAATATTGCTCGACAAGCAATGTTTTCAGTAAACGAGGCTGCTAATAAAGGATGTGGCGATGGAGCTTTGGTTAATGTATCGGTTGATCGACTTTTAGAACAGCCCCTGAATAATCCCACTACTGGTAATAACAATGATGATGGTAGTGGTGATGTGTCAATTAAGGAGGCTATTGTCCAAACAATTGGTAAATTGGGAGAAAATATGATACTTCGTCGTGCAGTAATTGGAACACAGTCTGCTACTACTAGCCCAGATAATGATAAGGTTCAGAAGATCTTTGGGACTTATGTTCATGGTGGCCCAAAACCCAGCATGCCAATCGGTAAAATCGGTGCCCTAGTATCAATTGATATACACAAATCCAACACTAATACGGTCTTGGGAGATACGGTAATGACTGAACTAAAGAGATTGACACGTAGGTTGGCCCAACAAGTTGTTGGAATTAACCCTAAATTCCTTGATGCTGCTGAACTTGAAAATGCAGTCAGGGCCGGCAAATTTGATCTAGAAAGCTACAAAGCCCAGCAACTAGAAGAAGCTGGAGGTAGTGGTGGAGACGAGCTTGTGCAATCTCTGGTGTTTTTGGATCAAAAATTCATGTTTGATGAGTCCAAGACAGTCAGGTTGGCAGTTGAAGAAATTGCCAGTGGATTAAGACAATCACCCGGAGGGGAAGGAATTGAGGGGATTAGTGTGTCTGGGTTCAAGAGATTCGAACGTGGTGAAGGCGTGGAGAAAAAGGAGGCTCCTGATTTTGCTGAACAGGTCCGTGAACAACTCAACAACTAAAAAGAAATACAAACAGAGCAACATTGGTTGATTTTCAATTGGTGACACCAGTTTTCTGTGAATGTTGAGGAGTGTTTTTATGCTTTTCTATACATACGTGATCTTTATAATTATTTAGAGAGATGATCTATACAATAACATTATTATGATATACACACTGGCATTCATATAGTTACACATTCAAACCAAACTAAATAGAAATAATTTTGAAGCTCAGTTATGGCGTGTTCTTTTAATACAACTGTATTGTTGGGGACCACAAAACCCATTTTCTGGTCTTGCGAATATTTGAAATTGAGTGTGCATTTCGTCATATCAAAAGCTATTAACCCACTGTGTTGAAGTGTTTTTGGATTTTCTATAATAACATAATACACGCACAAAAGCCAAAGCATAAAGAGCCCAATTTATATTATTCTAAAACAAGTTGTCTATTAATCTTTGACACGGACTTTATACAGTCTAAATGTTTATAGCATTAACTACTGAATGGTATTATGACATTTTCTCTACTTCTATTATGATTTGGCTTAGTTTGACCAGACTTTTGTTTTGAGAATACATGTTCACTATAGCACTTTTTAAACTGTTGAGTGAGTGATAAGGACTCGTCAACAGCTCAAACGATTTGACTCATTTACACCATTATCTTTATTTCAAAATAAGAATGTATTGCGAATGTGGTAGCTATATGGGAGATTATTTTTGAAGGGCTAAACTAATATTATCAATGATAATGTAGGCTTGCCCAGTAGTATGCATGATGAAACTACTGGCCTACTAGTGAAAATTAGTAGTCCTTCAATAAATAACCAGCCATTGGGTGATAAACTGTTTACAGTTAAATTCATGCCACTAACATGCCCAACACCAAAAAGTTCCCTATACAGCAACCATGACAGCAACAACAACATTGGTTCTCGAACTTTTGAAAAAGAATATTGGGTACTCAACTAACCAGCATATCCCCAAACATAAATAAATCTAGGAAATGCCAATGAATATTGACAACTATTTACTTACGCACACCCAGGCACATCAAAACATAATATCAAGATTAGATGTATATGGGCATGTGTGCATGCTTTTGATGAACTGGCATGGCGATGGTTAGCGAACAATGTTGTCAGTGAGACTGTGTGCGGTGGAGTATTTTGAAATCGCTTCCTTTTTAATACATTATAAAGTCTGTTCCTCAAACTATACGCCACACATGTGTCTGCAGTATACAACCAAAATAAGGTCTAAACCAAAAAGCATAACAGGACAGAATAACAGAATGAGTTGTCAAGACCAATTTGGAATTCACACATTTCTCTCTCGTGTTGAGTAAAACACATGTACTAAAAAATAGCTCGGAGAAAGTGTGTGTGTGTGTGTGCGTAAACGTATTAGTGTGGCTCGATTGTAACATTTTTTCTTCATTCTATCATAGGCTTTTGGAACTATGCCAAAGGATGTGTGTGTTCTGGAAAAACCCCATGTCACCTGACTAGCTTACACCATATCTTCGGCTAATGCACCACCACCACCATCAGAAGAGACAATACCAGTTATTATTAGTAAAGAAACCAAGGCAATTTATATTTTATTGATTATGGCCACACACACACACACACACAGACTGACGACTGGCCTTGTGAATATGTATGCAAGTTCGGAATTGAATAAGCAGTAACTACGTACTTTAATTAAGTTTTTCTGTAGCTCCAGAAATAATACAGAATAAAGGCTCAGACAACAGTAATAGCAACGGCAATGATAAGAATAACAATAATCAAGAGTCTTGGCTCTCAGTGGCTCGGATAATGCGAATAGCAGTAGATCGAAGTGAATATGTGTGTCCGCTGGTCTGGCGTGGATAGTCCAGGCTCTGGAAAGGGTGATGATAAGGGAGTTGGCGACTTTGAAACAGCCATCCCACCAATACTCCCGATTCTCCTGCCGCCAATGTCCTTTTTTGCTGATATCTCCTTGGCAGTAGAAGTAGTAGTACTGTTGTAGTAGACCAACCGAGAATCCCTCACACACACACACACACACACACACTCTCTCTCACCCGATGTTACTAGTAAAAAATATCGGCTACACAAATATCGGTGACGAAAATACACATATTGCCGAAACCGGTGGAAATTTCAGGAATGGTCTTGATGGCTCCTGATCAAATAACTATCACTATTGTTTCACACAGTCGGTTAAAAATCAAACAATAATTATAGATAGAAGAGCCAACCAGTCATACAATGCAATATATGATCGGTTCAAACCAGCCAATGAAATCTGGTTGTGTTTGGCGGCTATGATAAAACCACGCATTTATCCATGGTGATATTGGTGAGAGAGAGAGAGAGAACATGAGATCGAAGCCCAGTAGGAATGTTAAATGCAATTATGTATGTAAGGATGACAGACATTGCCTGATATGCAAGTTAATTGCGGCAGACCGACATCATACATCCGATTATGATCACCTACAGCCTGCCTTGGAAGAAAGAAGCAGAAGCAATGGCCACTCCACGGCTGGAATATAGTCCGTTTGTCTGAACATTGCAATTCCACAGCCAACTGGGCAAAATCGAATTGCTAAAGAAATACAACTCTGCGAATGGATGGATAAATTGAGGCTCGACACAAATCGGAGGGAATAAATAATTCAGCCTTTAAACATTACTGGTGGGAATTGAAATTCAAATATCACTGAAATTCCATGTATTGGTCAGAATAAAGGACTCACTGCCAATACCATCTTGGAGTTGGATTAACTGGCTGGTTGTTTGACTGATAGGGAAATTAGTTCTGCAATAGTAGCCCATTAGTGCTAGAGAGTTGTTTAATTGTCGAAAATATATCATCGCTATTGCCAGAAAATCGCCATTGATCCCTTGTGTAGTTAAAGGCTGGACATCAGTCCCGCTACTATTACTACCACCACTACTACTACTACTAGACGCAGTAGCTTGTGGCAGGGCAATGGAAGGGCAAAATAAGGGATGTGTGGGACGATGTTCAATGGAAGTAAACACCATTGTAGTAGCAGCATGAGGCGGGGTGGATCAAAGGTTTGTGTAGCGAACATTCACAGGCAACATTAGCCGAATCGAGCCAGTCAAAAACATTTGTGAGCGGTGATATAGTGCTACAAGACCTACATCTTCACACCTATATTATTGTATTTATTGGCCATATTAATACTCTGGGTTAGGTTGCAGTAGTAGAGACAGTAGTACTTTCATAGTAGAAATGGGACAAAGCACACGCACACACAGAGTAAAAGATGGGACCAGAACAATCGCAGGATCACCAGATAACAGAAATGTCTGTGTAAAGCGACAGAGGGTCCGCGAACACACATAGACGCATCCAGATCATTTGGGGTGTTGGTGATTGAAGTCAAGAGAACAAAATGTATCCACAAGAGTGAGGCCAAAGGTGTGGAGGCAACCCTATAGAAAGATGTAAGGCGGAACGTTGGTGTAGCACCACTGATAGACAAACAAACCGCACCTTTTTATGGATCCTAAAAGGTTTTGGATAAATGCTACCAGGAGGGATTGGGCTTGTGTCTATGCATAAGCACCTCCAGCCCTAGCATTGCGGTAACGGACAGAGTGCTTCAGTGGAAACACATCTCATGAGTATGCTAGGCTCGCCAAGAAAGATAGTATGTGTGCTTACGGATGGCCTTGGAAGAACAGCTCGCGTATTCACACCATACAATTCATAATGATGCTAATAGCATCCAATGCTACTATCTGTATTACTATATAGCAGTGGAGTTGTGGTTGTGTGTGATACAGGGTAAAACAATAGTTGTATGGTCGGCCCTTTAATTGTAGCCTCAATGATGGCATTTGAGCCATGGACGCACACAGTCACTCACACCCAAACCCATTTCAATAATAAAATAAAGGAAGCTCTGGAGCCACGCACACACGCAAGCACAGTCCATGGTCCCAAGAGGATTAGAAAGAGGAGGAGGAGGAGGGTGAGCGGTGAGCTAGAAACCTAAACCACGTTTTGTATAGCCGAATGGCGGAAAGAAGGTGCTGGCCGTAGCAAGAATGTTTTTGAGTGAGCTGCTGCCGAGCTAGAAAGAAAGAAGCCCAGCCGGAATCGTGCCTTTGGCTTTTTTCCCCCCAACCAAGAATAACTCGCCTGCTGGATCACTACTGTTTTTCACAGCTACCCAAAGTGCTCTTGGTGCTCTCAAATATATGCGCTTATCTCTACCAGCCACATACGCACACCTGTTCTTCTCTATTCGACCCCTCCCCATGCTGATGATGTGTGCACGAGCCCGATTTCTATATAAACCAGGGCTCTTGCCCTCTCTATATTTTTTTCTGCTATTCACACACACACATGTCTCTATCCAAAAGTTCCTGGTGCCATATGCTTTGCTAGCTCTTCTTGCCATCACTAATACTACTTCCACTACTACCACTACTACTACTATTATCACAACCAGACTATAAATCATACCACTATTTTTCTTTCTCTTCTTCCCTTAACTATTTTAATAGGCCCTGACCTACTTGGCTGTGCCCATTCTTTTCTTCATACGCAGGAACCCACAGATTCATATCCCCTACCCAACCAACGTAACCATTATCATACACAAGGACGTAAAGACACTAATACACTGGTAACCAAACGGCTATCCCAACGATGATCTCTCAATCTTCCCATCGCCACAGCTACAGCTTCGCAGAAGATGCCCGCGATGGAGGTCTTGGTATCTCACTTAACAAGTGCGATATTGCTAGCAATGTTCACAATGACCAGCGACATAATAGCACTGTGGTTGATCATGAGATCGAATGCACTGGCTTTAACTACTTTGGTACCAAACCTTCGCAATTCTCACGCACAGCCACAAATAAGTCCTACAAAAATGGTCATCGCCAACTTTCTAATAGTGAAAGTGCCACCAAGGACGACGAACGCAACTGTGCTGCTAACATCTATCAAGCACAGCAACAACCAATGCAACCAAAAAGCTGGTCCCACAGCCCCAGAACTTCTCAGTGTTATTCCTTCTTTGTCAATCCTGCTCTCACACAAAACCCAAACGATCAAATGGCAAATGATTATCCACCCCAAAATTCTAACCCTACGCTTGTTAGTCATAATAACAGCCTTGCCATCACCACTACTGCTTCCCTCATCAATGACGATATCAGCGACTCAGATGACGATAATACGCTGTTTGAGATGGAGTTTGCTGATGATGAGCCCTCCTCAGGCTCTATTGGAAATGGCAGCTCTTCATCAATGCTCACCAAAGATGAAAGCACCCTTTATCATTATGAAACTCGTTGGGGGTTTCCCACCCGTTACCGAAGTCCGACCGCTGCTGCTGCTGCTGCTGCCAATTCCCTGAGCAAAGGCCACCTTCCCAACAACTCCTCCAAGTCTGCGACCAATGACTTAAGCTCCCCAACTTATTTTTACAATCAGTTTGATGGCGAAGTTCCTTTCACGCTTGAGCCCCCACCATACTTTGTCCTCAACAATTCTTATTCTCCAAACTCGACAGATTCTTCTTCCTCATCATCACCATCTTATTTCTCTCATTCGAAGAGCTCCCTATCCATGTCTTCTTTATCGCTTAATGACAACTACAACACCAGTTACTTTGAAGACTTAGAGAGTCCTACCACAACCACCACCACCACCACCACTGATATGTCAAACAACTACAGTGATTTCTATTCGCTATCCAACCGCAATTCTTCTTCAAACATCGTTGACACAATTCAGCAAAATATCAATTCACCACTTGCTCATATGTCTTCAAAATCCAAAACACCTCCATCTCCCGCATCAAACCTTGCATCACCAGCAACATACAAAAACTCCCGTAACAGTTACTATTACAACCAATATTATCAACATACCAAGCTATCTGTAGTGGATCTACATCAACTTCATTGCGCTCGCAAGAAGAGAAACAGAAAGCTTTGGGCTCTTGCTAGCTCAAAGACACTCGATGAAGATGACGACCTATTCTAATATTCACGTCCCAATCAAAAAAAATAACAACCCGGTATGACTTTTCTTGCTTTTTCTATACATACTCTTTATCTGCCACTATAATTAGTATTAGTACAAATTTCTGCATATTCTATTGTTTCTTTTTCCTACTCTTTCTGTGACTTTTGTGGTATTTTTATTTCTTCTTTTGTTGTGTACATAATTAATCCATTTCTAAAAAATACATTTACATACATATCTAACGGTTAAACTTGAATTGTGTGGATAATAAAAGACAGTAATAAATAGCAAGCGGATTTTCTTGAAATTGATCTGCAACCAAATGTCAAAGTGGGTTCTGTGTTCATTCTAGGCATATCGCTACTATCATTAATTCCCATCTAAAGTATACCTGAATTAAAGTATGGCTGATTTCATATAACTATCTGATAAAAAGCATCAATGACTCTTATATAGCAAAGATTTACTAATGATCAAATGTATAGTGGAAAGAATTTGGTGCTCAGAATTCTGTCTAATCACAGGTCATTTGGTAAGCAACTCTTTGGGACATATTTTTGACTAGGACATTGTAGAACCAGACTATTAGATGTATTTCACGAGGTCTTTTATAAATGCGAGTTCAAAGAATTGGATACCAATTGATTTATAACTGAGCTAAAATGTGAAGACTGACTTGAAACTATCAAGCATTTTATCCTAATGTAATTTGACCGCATGCACGAGTATGCAGGTTTCCAATAATGTTACCTTTTTTCCCATGAGTAGTCAGCTCATTATGTTCTTGTTGGTACTGTTATAGTGTTCAAAAGAAACGAATATGAAATAAACAGTGATTTATTGATAAGGAGTCCCGAACACTACGGGACTCTCAAGAGTATAAATAGCTATTACTTGGGCAGCCTTTGAACGTTTCTCTGTTGAGTAACAGGGATCGGAATTGGTCAGGGGGTGCGAAGCCCATGTTCCGAGTTGCGCTCCTCCAGTGGGGCAACAGGATCATAGATTCAGACCCCCGACCCATGCCCTTCAACAGTACACCTAACCCTGCCAGTCCTTCTATCATCCTCAGTTCTACTACCTTGTTTTCTATCTATCTTTCCTTTCCCTATAATATCACTCTTTAATTCTTTTTTTCAATATGCCTAAGCACGAAAAGAGAATATCGTTGCGTTCGATTCCACCTGAAATCAAATACAAAATTGCTTCCTATCTACACCTGTCATCAGCCCATACTCAAATCAGTCTCATTTCCAGGAGCGACGGGGGCTTTAAAATAGCAATCGAATCAGCCAAGTGGGAACAATTCAATCCTTCACATTTTATATTGGATCAAGATATTTTTGACGAATTTATTCGTGAAGGACACAAACACACAAGATGCCTTGAACTAGACCACACATCAGCCATCACGTCAGAAGTTCAGGGCCTCTATCTTCCGAAATTGAGATCGATTCGAATAATGCCAGGGTTCACTCAGTATGAAGAACTGGCAGTACTTACAAAGAAACACCCACATATCATGTGCTTAGAACTCAGCAACGAAAGTTACATCCAATGCCGGGAGACTCTCTCGATGTTTACGAATGAGCCAATCCTGGTGAGCATGGCTACACCGTCTTTGAGTATTTTGAGAATAGACCAAAGGATGGATTTAAGCACCCTAGAGCTTATATTACGCCACTTCACCAACCTTAATGACATCACGTTCTTTATATCAAAGCCAATTCTGTCACGGTATTATGAAAATATATCTATTGAGTTACCTGTTCCTTCAAATCTCCAAAGAGTAAAAACGGATATTTCCACAATTCCTATATATTTGTGGCCGATCTTTGAGAATTCACAAAGCTTTCCGAAAATGGAATCAATGTCAGTTCATACTAGATATTCTCCATTGTTCTGGCCACTTTTTAATAGAGTGTTGCTTGGTCCAAAGTATGTGAGCAAGTCGCTGGAAAGAATTTTGTCTGATGAGAGGTTGTTTCTAAAAAATCCAAATCCCCAGTATGCCCATTGGGTAGTCCAGCACCGCAAAGGCTCAAAGATTTTGAAAGTAAATTTTTCAAACTCCAGGTTCGATATATCAGAGTCACTAGAAGCAATGTCGATCTTGGCAACAGGATTGTGTGATCTCGAATATATCTATATAAGTCATTATTTTAAAAAAGCTGATTCCAATCTTTTGCTTGATTCCATATTCCACCCAAAGTCCTTGGAACATCGTAGTTTGCGCCACCATTGCACTAACTCTATACCAGCCCCAATACATCAACATCACCTAGGAAACCTCAAAACACTCAAACTAAACCTTGTAACATTGACTCTTTTGGATATAATACTATTCAATGAATATCCCAGGCTAAGAACGATAAGCTTTGGTCGACTGGATATTGAAGATTTACCGCAGATGCAACATGAAGGAATAACATTTCCATTTATAAAAGAACTTGACATTATACATACTGACAATCTTTCAAATCAATTTATCGAGGTTCTTTCGCTATTTCCACATTTACTAGTCATTGCATATTTTTATACTGATATAATATCCAAATCAAAGGTCCTAAAACCTTTAGAGAATGAGTCAAATGACCTCTTGCGTATTATTACTCCTGAAGTCTCGATGAAGCTGGGCAATATTTATAAGCTCTCAGCTTATGATAAACTACAAAAAATGAAACTTGGCTCAATCAAATACGAGAAAATTGGAGATTCAATAACAAGCCATGTCAAATTTCCGCATCTAACAACTCTATATATTACTCACCTAAGAGGATTTAAATCGATGACCAATATTATTAAGTTCCTTGCGATTTTTCCAGCTCTTGATTGGTTTATAATTTCTAAAATTCACGGAGAAGACTTGATGAGCTATCCGGAACCACACAATGACCCCGTTCTACAGCAAATACCAAAACAAAAAATTCGGAATATTATATATGATAATGGCGAAGATGGCAAAGCATCAATAAAGCCCTTGTTATATCTGTGTCGTTATTTTGAAGTAGAAGGTTTGGATATATCAAGAATCGAAGAACCCCAAGTTGCTGGTATTCAATCTCTTTTCCCTATATCAAGTATTAAAAGACTAAACGTGCCTTGCCAAAAGGAATTATGCAGATCGCAGGTTATAAAGTTCCTGCTTCTTTTTCCAAACTTGAAAAGTACTGAGCTCAACATAAAGGATTACCCTGAACGGAGAATAATCAAATCTACAAATTATTCAGCTATCGAGTTTTTGAAATTCTGTTTCAAGAAAAATCCCATTTTGGTACATAATCTCAAGAAAATACTTTCGGAGGAAATTTTTGATTACTACAACATCCAAGCAATTGACGACCAAGTTCAAGAAGAAGCATTCACAATTTTATCGCTTATATAAATGTTGTTTATTTAAATGGTTTCAAATGAATATCACTACAAATCGTGGTTTATATTTGATATAACGAATTTAGAGGAATCTGAGTGTCATTGTTGGTTTGGCAACTGGTCAAACAGCCGGTACAAATAAATATCAAATTATTCATTTCATTACTCTTAGAGCATGGGCTCCTGAAGTCGTTGGATTTCCTTTATGCTCTCTAGATCAAAATGCGGATTAAATTTTGAACATAATATAGTGACAAAGTCCACTTACCCCCCACTCTTTTGCTATTTTGCCATTCTAATCACCTCTGGTTTAGCCATTGATGATGCTGGATTTTGGTGTTGAGTGCTTATAAACAAATTTAGATGTTACTGTAAATCATAGTGCTGCTATAAATATGGTTATTACTATAGATAAAGTTTATTGAAACTTTGCCAAATGTTAGGCAAAATTTGGTATATCAACGCTCCTATTATAAAACCCAACGATGTATTAATTCACATTGCATTTCATGTTGCCTATTCGATATTGTGGCAAATAATCGATTGATAAACAAAAAATGGACGCATTATGACCAATACATAGAGCCAATGAGATTAATAATGGCTTCTACCAATTGAATGTACTTTCTGAAAAGGATTATTCACAAAGATCATTAATGAAATACACCACAACAGACTATTGCTAGAACTAATGAGAAGAGTAAACTATCAGTGTGCGAGATATCTTGAGCAGCTATATAAACACACTTAGACCACTTGCGTATAGTACTCTCTATGAGGACTACTATTACTACCACCATCTCAACCGAAGCTTTTTAGTCACTACAGCGCGGCACTGTACAACCATTCTTATAATTTATACTATAAAGTACAAAATGACCCATGAAGACCTAAGCAATATTTGCTATCGATTGGTCTGTGGTACAAAGCAAGATTATTTTAAAGTTTGCAAGATAATGTATGGAAATGACCTCTATGCCAAACTTACTGATGTTAAAAACAAGTTAATGGAGGTAAGCACATTTCCAATTACGCCACCCTTTATAACCATGCACTATTTATTATTATTTGCTATAGTAAGGCACTATATATATACTATATTCTTTTCATATATATCTGGGACTATGTTGTAGGGAGAATATGTAGACCGTCGAATTGCTCTGGATGGTCTATTTTTCCAACTTCATGATAGTCGTGTTCGTCCAAAATTTAAAGAACTTATTGCTAGAAGCGAGAGGTTTAATCTTTCTGTATTCCAGATGTTTGAGACTAAAGAAACGTATAAGGAAATGTATTACCTTGCATTTGAAAATGTTATAGTCATCAAACCTACTATTGAAAAGTGATTTGAGATTAGAATCGAAATTAGCATAGCTCATTCAAATATTTTTAGATATTCTTGTACTAACCCATAATACTCAGTTTCAATTTCCCATTTATTATTTTCCCTATTTGTTTGTTTTTCTTTAAGGTCAATAGCCATCAAAATAAACACTCTAAGCTACGCCAAAGAACTTTATAATACCACATATTACACATTCATAATTACCTTATCGTTGAAACAAACCAGCGAATCAAGAGTATGGACTCAGAATTGTTTCCAGAACTGGTGTATAGGCAATTGGAGAATGACCGCATTTGTCACATACTTCGCCTTGTTCAAAGTAAACTCAAGCACTTTAAGCGGGAGGTTACCGTCGCACCTTCATTATTCATGTCTCCAGCCGCACTAAAGCCTTCGACTTCTAATATTGGGGCAAAGAAGCCTGCCTCTGCCGAGTCCAGTTTAAGACACAATACAAAGGCCGCAGCATTATTCGATGACATTGCATCAGCATCACCGGGGAGATTTATCAGAAGAAGAAAAAGATTGCGTGGAAGCCAACCAAAGTACACATACAAACTTCAAAGATTTGGGTCAACTAGTTCGACCAACGAGCTTTCATTTGATGATGACAATAGCGATGAGAGCTATAAACCAAATTCATCACCTTCACATTCAGATTCCGAAGATACTGCTAATGAACCATCTTCCTGGCTGAGGACACCACACAATAAACAAAATGCCAAAAACAAAGCCATAATGGCTGAAATCCAATCCCCAATTCGCAGGGAAGCCCGATCTTTATGCGACACATTGAAAGACGCGATGGCAAAGTTGTGGGCACCAGCATCGCCAAATGGGGTCTTGTGCCCAAGGTCATCACATTCTTCGCTATTGACCAAGCCAAAGCAAAAGGTGTATACGCAAAAAGGCAATAGATGCTTGCCACTGAAAGTCCTCGCTGCCTTTAAAGTCGGTGAGCTCCTCGCCACTGATGAAGAAATGTCTGAGGTTGACAACCTCATTGATTTCTTTAACAGCATTCCAGCAGACTTGCGACGATTTGTTCTTTTACAGCAGATAATTTTCAAGTGCATTTACGAGCTTCCAACTCGAGACTGTTTCAAGGGAGTACTTGCAGCGCTAGAAACGCCAGCATTGTCGCCACCATTCTATCAGATTTCGTGGGTTACCCGAGCAACCTTATTTACTAACACGAGCGAGAATCTGATACTATCACCTCACCACCTAATGTGCTACTATTCACGTGCAATTCAAGCTGGGACTGAGATCCAGTTCATAGATGCTTTGTACCAAAGAACTTTGATGTCAATGCTAGATCCCAAAAAATCGTCAGTATACACGCCCTTTGCGACTCGGCTGCTGACAATGTACCTACCAATCAGCGATGTATTTGGTGACACCTTTGGCGTATCTAATAATTCTTGCCAAAAATATCACATTTCGCAATATGCTCGATGGGTTGCAAGACTTAATTCTCCGGTCTGCAGCACCATTATGCTCTCACTTGCTCTAGAGTGTACTGTAGACAAGCTTATGCAGAGAGTAACAGGTAAATCCAATTGTCAGCCTTCAGATCATGTCAAGTCTATTACTGATGCAAGGCCGTCACGGATGTTTGGTGACCCCACACCTCCATCAGACACTGATACACCGATCTTTCCTTCTCCACAACAGAGCTCACGCAATGGTGGTGATGCTGATGAAAGCTGGGATGTTGACAATTTGATTTCTGTAATCGAAGTTCTGGGAGATCTCTTTTTCTCGGTTTTGGGCTATACCTCTACTCATAACTTTGTATCAAAGCTATTCCACACAAAGTATGTTCAAAATTGCATTGATTCGATTACAAGGAGCCTTGGGAGTCTTGAAAAATTGTCAGAGATATCAAACTTGAAACTGCAATGTTCGGATAGCTCTGGCGATTCTATGCAGCTCACCAAAACCTTGACAAAACTTATTGATGCATTGAAGCGCACTCTATATGTACTACCCGCGCTGCTGCTATCAATTATATGTCGATCTCCAAGGTCTGAAGATAATACGAATACGTTGTACCAGCAGCAAGCAATTAAGCTTACCAGGATCTTAAAAACACATTTGCCTAATGAGCCTGCCGACTCTGTAAAACAATGCACGAGCAAATCTTTACTCGAATCGAGTTCTGGTCTGTTAGCATGGTTTAATATTGCCCAGTTATATCATGCCCTGGGCTCCACTGAAATCGCGAGCGCTCTGCTGTTATTTGCTTGGCAGAACTACACATCGATATGTTCGCGCGCTGAAATGCTTTTGCACTATCGTGAAGCGTGGTCAAAAAAGAACAAACTTTACATAGTAGAACCTCTCGCAGTGCCAGGTATCAAAAATAGGGCGACTGTCAAGCCTATAAATTGTTTTGGTACGGCTGCAGCTTCTGGAGACGAATTGAACAGCAGTGATGACCACTTGTTGCAACCCAATCTTTTTGATAACCAGCGTACAGAGAAATATTCCGAAATAGATACAGGTATATTTAGCGCTAAGCTAGTAGCATACGTTGAGGTCCTTGACAAAATCGCAGAGAAAGATGCTATGTCAACACCACGAAGTAATAAATCAGTCACTAATAGAGTCAAAAATCAAACGGCATTCAGAGATGAGTTGAGTGGGTCTCCTACCACACCCAACATGCCACTGAATGGTCGTCATTCTTTGGGAAAGCCTGCAGGATTATCTGGAAAAGGAAAGAATCCCAATTCACTATTTTATAGCTTTGAAATGTTGGACTATGAAATTGATAGCTCTGATGAGCTCTCGGTTATTCCTAGTCCTATAAACTGTAGGCTGAATCCCGTGATACCGCCGCCACCCCCACCAAAATTTTCAATAGCAAATAATAAGAATAAGAAGACGTCAAAGTTTGGATGCACGAAAAATCCACCACTAAGTAAGCACAAGCGCATCGGCTCTGCTGAAGATGCCACAAAGTGGGTAAGATATTTCACCAGCATGCCGAACAACCAAGACCTTTCAGTCTATCACTATATAAAGTCTATTTCCAGCTTGGTAAAGATAAAAAATCCAATAAAACCTGAAAACTTTACATTGAGGATATCTCCCCCAAACAAATCCGATACGCTCTGGATCCCAGATTCGCCACTTGTCGACATCGTCGGGACACCATGTCCTTCCAATAGTAGATTATCTCTTGGTCTTTCAAAAAAGTCTACCAGCCCCACTCAAAAGCAGACCCCATCATGCAAATCCACTCTATCACCAATAAACAAAGAAAGCGGGAAAAAGCCGATGCGGGCTATGATACCTGAGATCGTGATTCCTGTCAAATCTATAAAAGGAGTTAAAACTCCACAATGTGGTAAAAACAAGAAAATGACGAATAAAAGCACAAAATTATTGTACTCTTCGTCCCTTACTCCTTCTAAGTACCCTGCATCAGAAAGTTCAAGTGAATATGACGAAATTGATGGCCAAGAGAACATAGATGACCAAATTAGTACCAAGAAAAGACGCCTGTCAGAAAATATACCCAAACAACAGGGTAGAAAAAGAGGATCCAGCAGTAAACTATATCCAAGGAAAAAGCAGACCAGATCAAGCTCTAGTGACAATACAATTGAAAAACGGGTTCTCAAAACGGTGGCGAGATCATCACCAGTAACAACTTCTACATTAGTTTATGGACGCAAAAGGTCAACCAAATCCACAATTTATTGTACCCCCAGTTCAAAAAATAAACCAAGACTAAACCCGTCCAGCAATAAATGCTTGTCTTCAATTGCGTTGCCATCAACGATTACACAATTGCCACATATTGTGTCAGACGATTCTTTAGACTGTATGAGTTCTAGTGATATAGATGAGATTAGTCTAAACTATGATTCTCCAAGCACCTCTGCTATTGTCACCAGAGGAAGTGTTACTCCTGCTACTACAACCATCATTGACAGCAGGAATAGTAGTGGTAGTGGGGGCATCAAAAAGCAAAATGTCAATCCACGCCGTTCTAGCTATACATTTGGAATTAAATCAAAAGGTCGTTGCCGCAAATCACTTCCATTATTTTCGTCGTCATCGTCATCATCGTCTTTATCATCATTGTTTGTACAAAATACAATGACCAGAAAATCGCCAAAAATTGACTACAACGATATACCATTTGATGATTTGTAGTATATAATTTCTTTTCATAATGCTATGTTTATCATTTTTAATTACATAATCACTGCATCTATTCATAAATATAAATTGCATTTATTGATCTAATTTGATGGTTCAGCTTAGACAATAATTTTGAGGCTAGAAATCCATTACAAAAGATCAATTCAATACCAGACATTTTGAATTATTTTGTGGGTGTTGATACGATGGATTTTGTGCCAGTTGCTCATGTATACCTTAGCTTTCTTATTAGTATTTTGAAAGGAAATGGTGAATGATCTCAGTTATTAATGCAAATTATAAACAAGAATAGTGGTGAAAACTCTTGATTAATTAAGCTATCAGTGGGTTTTGGTTATAGCTTGGTCAATGTTGTTTCATGTAACTCACTTTAACCATATGGATCATAATTTTTGAAGGGAGAAAGTTTTCTAGTAAACTTTCTCCCTCAAACATTATCTCCCATATAGCAGATTTCATGCTGTATCCTATGGATCCAAAAATACCAAACATCTACAAAAAAATCAATGGCAAATACAGCAATTCCCTATGCACTTAAATAAAGCAAGATTCCCAAGAATCTGTAAAAAGAAAGTGATTTTGGGATGAATGGATCATGATATTTACATGAACAATGCAAGATTTTACAAAACGATTTGGCTGATGCAGTTTATAGCCAAATATGGATTATAATTTTTGAAAGGTGACTTTTGGTGGCCAAAGATTATAGGGGAAATCCCAGCCCAATGAGTGATCAAAATCTGTTAGCAAATGGTCACCCTTCAATGATAACTTTCCATATTTCTTTTTTGGTTTAATGACATTGGCTGCGAGACATCTCCTCTAAATGCATATATATATATATATATATATATATAGCTGGGGAATTAGCAGTTCTTTCGACTCAATAACTTTTTTCTTTTTTCTTTTCAATAATTGCCAAGCATTCTAGGTTTTGCAACAACCCAAGAACAAAAAATGGACAACCATGATCCTAACATGTACGGATATAAAGGCAGAGACAAGTACCAGAATCAAGAATGGTGGACTAACAATTTTGTAAACCATCAACCACCACCAGCACAAACGGCACAATCGGCTTTAACATATCCCAGTTTCTTGGAACCACCGTTCTCCTCTTCAGGTTCTGCTGGTGCATATATGAATCCCTTTTCCAACAGGGGAACACTTCCTGCACAAAGTCATAATTTTCCTAGACTTAGTGAATCGAGAAGAGCTTCTATGGCTACAGGTAGCGAGGAAGCATCATCGTCATCCTTTGGAGCAAGCAACCCCACTCTAAATACAACATTTGCTGGCATGGATTTGGATCAGCTTGTCCATTTGGATGGCAGCCAGTCCAACGTCATCCCAAGTGGTGTTTGGTATCCAAAAAACTTCCCCGAAAGAGCCATAGAAATAGACCTTTCCGAGGTTGATTCCAACTATCCTCCAGTTCTTTATTCAGAAGCAGAAATATACCAAGCCCTGAGTGCTTTCAAACTCCAGTCACCAACCCCAACTTCAGGAACACCTGAACTCACCATCGAGTCCGATATATCTAAATACTCTCCTCTTGAACTCATGAAGACATGGATATTTAGAGAGCGCAAAAAGTACGAAGCCGTAACTGATATATATAACCAGTACGACTTGCGTAGGACTCTGAAATCCAATATTCAAAGAGTCGGGTCAAGGTTGAGTACTCCATATAAGGAACCACTTCCTGCTGTTGGAACTAGTATCAAAATATTCCAATGGATAGAAACTGAGAACGAGGATATAGCGGTCGACCTTGTTGCTTACTTTTTTAGGTACTATATAGCTGAATCTGCTCTGAACCATGCTATCCAAACACCTCAAGCTGTAGGTACAAAGTCTACCAAATTTTCTGACCTTGAGGTATGGCTAACCGGACTTCAATATTTTTCAGGATTCATTATTCAATTTGCAGCTCAGCTTGCCAAAACCAGAAACCTTGACCATGTAACCACCCATGAACTCAAAACAGCTATTGGAAATACAGCGTTTTTGTTCTTTATCGCTCGCAAGTATCATCGTCTTGATCACATATTTTCTGCTCTATATGACGATAGTTCTAGTGAGTTTAGTAGGTACCCGAACCCTAGGGTATTTTCCAAATGGCTTAGTATTTGTGTCTCTGAAAATCAGGTTTGTAGATGCAACCTTGTTAACACGGGGAGTGATGAGCTTTTGAAACAAATTTTACCATTGGTTGTGCCATTTATTCCAAAAAGTCTTTAGATTTTGGTTTATTTTCATTCAAGTTTTGGGAATGTTTTCATTTGTTGAAATATAGTATCCGCTTGGTATAGAAAAAGAAATCAATAATGTAATTTTTAGTTTAAAATTGCTGGACTATTTTTTAATTGCATTCAAATTATACACCAAATAACTAGCATCAATTTTTGTGTATTTGCACATATTACTTTATTGGCTAAAGCTAAATTGTTTTCCAATTATTAACAAATACTAAACTAGGCGGATTTGGTTAGAATGAAAAACAACTTTTTAACTAAAGATGCTTACAATTCCACATGATTTACAAAATGAACTTGGCAATCTCACCCAATATTCCATCTGTTGGGCAGTTGTTAAATACTTTGCAATCAACGTAGTCGCGTATTCCGCCGATAATTTCACTTGGACCAAAGGCCTGGGCCACAGCGTCATGAGATCCACTGAGGGCAGCAAGAGCAGCGAGAGCTCTTTGTTCGTTGGACATAACACCAGCAGAGTTGCCCTGAGCGAGGACACGCTTGAAGTTAGCGGTTGGCTGAGCAGCAACAAGTGAAGCAGCAAGAGCAGTCAAAGCAATGAAGTTACCAAGTTGCATTATGAGATTTCTTCAATAAGCTAAACACGTAATACGGTATGATATATTGGAGCCAAAGAAATAAAAGTTTGATGTACTGGGCTTTATTAAACATGACACTGGTTGTTTTATATAACAAAGTTTACAGCAGATATTTCAAGTGCAATCTACGTCACTGCTGTTACCCTTATCATTAAACAGACACAATCACATATATTTTAATACAATTATATAAATCTATGTCTGTAGGTAAATAGCACAGAATATGTACCCTTGAAATTGCAATCAAAGTTGCTACTTTGTATAATAACAGTAACCACTGACATCTAAATCTCTCCACTTTGAATTTTATAATAAACAAAGTTAATTATGTAGTAATTTCGCATTAACAAAACAGCCATACGCACCATTTATTTGTTTACATTTTTCTTTTTTATTATCTTAATGATATCAACAATACATGCATCCAAGTCCACAGACAGTTTGATTTGATCTACTATTCTTCCAAATAGTAGCCACTTTAAAAAGCAAACTAATACCCGTACAAAATAAGAGTAGACATACTATTAACCTGTGAATATTTCAACAAAAATAAAGCCAATTGCCCCCACAAACCATTGAAAACAAGAATGTGAAATACTCTTTACATTACTCAATATGAACGTATATCAATACAGGGGCTATAAAAATCATAGTAATACTGCTGGTGTGATCCCAGAATGTGCTATACATAACTAGACAAGAAAAGAATTAAAGAAAAGGTAGCAGCAGAGTAATAAAAATCTTTTCTTCATAAATACATATATGATCAAAGTTCATAAGGTCTTTGGCAAAGTGGGTCCACAAGAGTTGCATATAGAATAACTGTTAATCAGGCCTAAGTATGATCAGGGCTCATGTCTGCATAAAATAGATTCAATTACTAATAAAATTATAATATATAGCAATTATATTGATTATAAAATAAGAGAGAGACATTAGTAGTTATTTTTATATAAAAATATTTTGACTAAACCTAGTGACAAAAAATAAAGGTACGAAGATAAGAAAAATAAAAAGAATGGAGAACCTGGGGATCGATCCCAGGACCTTGTGCATTCTTGCATTTGCAAAGCACACGCTCTACCACTGAGCTAGTTCCCCCCATCTCTCTTCTGCTTTTATTTTTTATACTTACAATTTATATACTTATAAATTTTAAAAGCCTTCACCCTACACCCACCAATCACACAATTTTCCAAATTTCACTCTTTTATCCAATCAAATTACTTCGATCACCCACTGATCCACC